>MU184505.1:49963-143089 GCA_016904865.1 Pissodes strobi
TTCAAACGTCCTTATTATTTGAATTTCGACAAAATCTATTCTTTTTACAAAGTTTTGCTTCTTGCCAAATCCAAAATGATGTAATTTAAATTGAGCTAACCTATACAGGGTGTTTCGGAATTATATTTTTCGCAAGAACAATTTTTCAAACTTCTTTATTACTCTATTTTCGACAAAAAGCTATTCTTTATAAAAAGTTTTTCTTTTTTCCAAATCCAGAATGACGTAGTTTAAATTAAGCTAACTTATAATGGGTGTCTCACAATTATTATATTTATCGAAGGGTCAATTTTTCAAACTTCTTTATTATTCTATTTTCGGGAAAAAGCTATTGTTTATAAAAAAAATTCTTCTTCCCAAATCCAGAATTTAATGAAGTTAACCTATACAGGGTGTCTCACAATTATATTTATCGAAGGGGCGATTTTTCAAACTTCTTTATTATTCTATTTTCGACAGAAGCTATTCTTTATAAAAAGTTTATTATCTTCCTAAATTCAGAATTATTTACTTTAAATTAGGCTAACCTCTACAGGGTGTCTCATAATTATATTTATCGAAGGGGTAATTTTTCAACCTTCTTTTTATTCTATTTTCGACAAAAAGCTATTCTTTATAAAAAGTTTTGTTTCTTCCCAAATCCAGCATGACATCCTTTAAACTAAGCTAACCTATACAAGGTCTTTCATAATTACATTTTTGGAAAGGGCAATTTTTTAAACTTCTTTATTATTTTATTTTCGACAAAAATCTCTATTTTTAAAAAGTTTTGCTTCTTGCCAAATCCTAAATGACGTAATTTAAATTAAGTTAGTTAATTGTCTTTTTTGTAACGATAATTTTTCAAGCTTCTTTTTTATTCTATTTTAAACTAACCTAAACTAACCTATACAGGGTGTGCCATAATTAACTTTGTAAGCGGGCAATTTTTCGAGCTTTGTTATTATTCGATTTACTAAAATTCTCTAGAAAAAATAGCGCCCTCCTTAAATAAGAATATCGTGAATAAAGTTGCACTTTAAAATTTTAGGTGCTTCATAGCTAACTTTTTCGAAAAAACAACGCTTTAAATTGTTATTAGTTGTTTCTCGATAAAAGTTGGTATTTATAAGAAGTATAAATTTCTTGTGAAAGTGTATTATTGATGTGTGTATGAAAATATTTGCAAGAGAAAAAATGAAATAATAAATAAATTGACTCAAAAAAAAAATTCATTCCTTCAATACGTGTCACATGCGAATATATTCACATAGAACCTCCTGCTATAAATTTTGGAAACAAGGATTTAAATCTGATAAAATTGATTTCCAAATTTAGGTCACGTGTCAATTGTTTTGAACTATTATTTCTCGTAATGCATAATAACTTATAATTCATAATTTTAACTCATTACTAAGTGCAAACAAAACATAATACTGGAATTCTTTGGCACGTTATTTTTATTCTCTTAGTATTACTTTTTTATATCGATCGCTTTTGAATAAAATTATGTAGAACAATGAATCGAACCATTTTTTTGATCGTCAAAAGGGTTATGTTGACCCAAGTTGATATTTGTAATGGTTCTCGAGATATTTGGATCGCCTACCCGAAGTTTTAAATTGTAATACCTTAAATTTTATGTGAGGATGGACAACATATTCTTCAGGTTTTTATGAGAAAAATACAGAAAAATCTATAGGGGTAGGTGGGGCAAGATCGCAAGCGAGGTACTATAATGAATAGGGATTTTATAAAAACGTAATATTTCGATACATAGTTGGGAAGAGGAATAGGAATACTCAGTCCATAATTTGATCCCAACCAAATAATTTGCCAAAGCGTCAGTTCTAGCCTATAGTTAGATAGGCCAAACTACTATAGTAATTAGTGTCAAATAATATATTTAGAGACATGAAAAATTAAATATTGTCGCTGTGTGAAAATGTGTAGATAGTTTCAAAAAAATAAACATCTAAACTTGGTCTATATATTCTGGGTACCGTCTTTTTATTATTGTAAAAATAATACCTTCGAAAAAGGTACATGTATAGCATAGACTGAGAGCGCCCCAAGAAGGAACCAAAAAGTCACAAATAACTATTTTTATAAAAGTATGTTTTAAAAATATTGAAATACATAACATCATCATGTTGCAAAAAATATGCCTGCATCACTAATATACGGAATAAATAAATTATCATTCAATTAAAAATGCTTAATGAATTATGAATAATAGCAAAACATTATCAAACAACAAACGTAATAAAAAAATAAACTAACTTACCCTGTGACGAAGTTCTTGGGAGCGTGGATGATTTAATGGCAGGTTTTGTAGGTTTTTGGTCCGCTGATGGGAAGCAAACATACCAAAAAGGAACGCAGTTAGTAACAAAAAAAAACACACAACATGCAAGAATTAGGTAATGATACGAAAAACCTTCATGGAAAGCTTATTTCTAATGTGACCATAAAGTAATTTTTCGACTGATATTTGCATTTTGATCCGCTACTTGTATATAGAATATTTTGGTGCCATTTATATGGTGCAAGGCTCATTATGCAGACATTTTTCTATTAAACATTTTGTAATCAATTGGACTTTTAATAAATGTGTCTCTTCCATATAAACAATACAAATACATATATTATCATATCTGATGAATACTGGAGATCTAAAATAAACGTTAGTCCATAAGATAGTTTCAAGAAAGATCAGTCCAGTAAATATAAAACAAGATAATATTAAAAATAAATAAACCTAAAGAACTGCAGTACTATTTGAAGATATTTCACATAATATTATTCTAAGGAACCATTGGTTAGTTGGAAAAGTTGAAATATACGAGTATATTTAAAACCTTATCGTAATCAGCTGAAAAATCGCATATCTAAGATACTTAAGCCCTTAAGTTTAGCAACTTTTCTTCACGGCCCAATTTTGACCAAAAGTTCTATTTTTGGATAAAACGATAAGCAAACTGTTGTGACCTGTATGGTTTAGAAGGGCAGATATGAAAGAGAAAACATATTATTAGACCTTAATAAACCACTGAAGGGAGAGTGCTGACATATAGAAAAAGATACATTGTCTGCCAAAAATATAAAGCACTTTTCGGCTGATTATCATGAAGACATGACCTCCAGGCTATTTGAAAAGTGGTTCACCGAACAATTGCTGCCGAATATTCCCCCAAATTCCGTTATTGTAATGGACAATGCATCGTAACATTCCCCCTTCATAGCAAAGCTCCAAATAGCAGTAATAAAAAGGACGATAATCTCAAATTTATGTGGGGCAAAAATATGGAAATTCCTCAAAAGGCGACAAAAAAGTGTCATTGACACATGGTCATACTATTTTGCGGCTTCCCCCCTATTACTGCGTATTTAATCAGATTGAGATGATGTGGGCTGCCATCAAGAAAAACTTATAAAATATAATAAATCGCCAACTAACAGTGATGTCCTACTAGGAAATATAAGGACAGTAATTGATGAAGTAAACGCAAGTGTCATTTGGATGAACTGTGTCCGACATGCTATAGAAAAGGAGGGCGAATATTGTATGCGATAATAATAGCGCCAAATTCAGATTCCCGCTCTGCGGATTCAGATAGTGACTTTTCATGAATTTCTCAGGTGAGTGAAACAAAATCATATAATCCTACTTTTTCATATTAACTTTTTATGTAATGCTGACATGAAAAAAAGGTACGTTTAAAACCCAATTATGCTAGCAATCAAGCAAACGTTGTTTAAAATATTATGTACTATACCTGTGTATAATTATGAAAAATATAATTAATTCAATATTTTTCCATTTCTACCGTCGCGTCGCGTCGCACGATGCCGAATTATTCAAAGGAAATGCCGGCTGTCAATCGAGTTTTGATTTATTGCTGTTTACACTGACTTCGTATAGACTTTACCTTTTCTACGTAGAAAGCTTCGAAATTTCATAATATTAAAGAAAAGTAACAAAAAACGACTCTTTGAAAAATGAAATCATTTTAAACTTCAAAAGTATACAACGCCTATGATTACAATTTTGAAATTCTAAATTTATAATTTGATCTGGCATTAAAAGCTTATACAACGTACTTAATTTCAAATTTTATCATTATCATATTTTATTATTATCATATTTACGAAAAACCGTCTTCAAGGTGCCCCATTCAAAGAGGAGTAGCTCCCTTAGCAAGCATTTTCGTACTTATGTTCATATGAAAAAATTCTATTATTTTTAGCCGTAGAATATGCTGGTAGAGTAATGCCGCTTAATTTCTGTACACCCTGTAAGTATGCGATAAGCTTTAACCTTACTGATGCTTCTTGTTATATATTATAAAATGTCAAAAATATTTGCTTGCTTAAAAATAAACTATCCATGAAAAATCAAAGCGCACTGATGCCAATCACTATTAATTTCAACTAAAAAGTGGTCAGACCTACGAGAGAGACGGGAATTGATCAATTTACAAATTAATAACAGGGTTATTTACAATACTACATTCGGGAAATTTACAATTGTAATACTATCATACAGGTAACATGTACCTACTTAGTAATGGTTTAAATATTGATGGTATTTGTGTTGCAATTACGATTAAAAAGTAAAAATTGATGCGAAATGCCGAGGGGCTAAAACAAAATAATAGGCTTTATGTTGCGGCGTTATTCTAATTACTTTGTGTTTGTTTAACAGCAAGTAATTAATTAATTATTAATGCTTTTGTGTGGTATTTGATTATTGAACAAAATTAATTATAGGATTGAAATGGTGAAATTTATCAACAAAATAAACTAGTACTATCAGAAAAAATAATTTAAGACGTAAAAAGTCGAATTAGTTGACTATTTAGTTCATATGCATTGAAAAAAATTTACAGGTTTCTCTTTCTTTGCTTAAAATTTACTCAGCAAAGACTATTATTTGGATCGCTAGATAGGATAAGAATAAATGTGGTTCTCGCGAAATACACTATCAATATACTATATTTATAGCATAGTGTTGATTGATTTTGAACAAAATTAATTATAGGATCAAAATGAAGAAATTTATCAATCAAATGAACTAATACTATCAGAAATATTTATTTAAAATTTAAAAAGTCGAATTACTTCACTATATGCGTTGAGAGAAGAATACCACCTCTCTCTTACTTTACTTCAAATTTACTTTGCAAAATCTATTAAGTTGGATCCCTAGATAGGATAAGAATAAATGTAGTCTGATCTGATGTAAAACTTTTCTTTCTTTCTCGTGAAATACACTATCATACTTGTAGGGGAATTATAGAAGGGTTTGATAATTTATTTTGAATGGCGCATATAATTTAAATTTAAAAAGGAGATAAAATGCTAAGATCAAAAGAGCAATAACTACTCTTGAATCAATAACATCCACTAAAAATAAAATAGATCCAGAATGGACCAGCCTATATGCAGCATGTTAAGTAATAATCAGTGCATAATTCTTCAGGCAATTTAAAGAATACAAATTTTTACGAACATACATCGGAAAATTCTTTATTTTTGAGATACAGGGCTAAAAAGTGATTCCAATTGTGTTTTATGTTTAGTTATAAGAGATATTTAATTAAAATTTGGCACACGTAAATTATTCTGCAAACGATTTGCATGGGGTCATAGACCATAATCTTACCTCTCATCTTTGAGCTTTTTATAGAACAATAACAGAAAATTTAAATTCCTTGCTTTTTTTGAAAATTGATTAGTCTCTTGCATGGGGTCACAGACTATTTTATCTCTGATCTTCGAGGTTTTTTTACGACAATAACACACAATTTAGAATCCTTGTTTTTTAAGAAGGTTGCTTAGTCTCTTGCATTTACACTCCTGAACAAAAAAACTCCTGAACAAACAAATTTCCTTCAAAGTCAATATTAAAGAAATTTTATTACGATTAATAGATGATATTGATTTTGTAAAAATCTTTAACAAATTTGGTGTTATAGAGTGTAGAAATAAACCTTGCCTTTTGCCCTAAATTTCCGAACGCTCTGTGGAAGAATATAACGTTAAAATGATGGGTCGTATGACATTTTTAAGATTCGTCGTTTGCTAACATTTCATTTTTATTGATATCAATATATTTTTTTTAAGTAAGCACACGTTTTCAAAAGGAAATATGCAATTTACAATAATAGCAAAAATTGGAAACATTAAATTTTGATCAAGTAGTAATGTTACAATTAGTATTCATGTTGTTTCCAGTTTTTTTTTTCATCAAAAGTGTCATTGTACCGTCACTCAGCATTTAAAGTTTTTTTTTAATATGCGGTCAGAAAATGTTGCACCAGCTGTTGCACTGAATGATGATGTTCGTGATATATGTTATATTGCAAATGTATTGAGCAAAGCTAGGAGCATTATACAAAATGCAAACAGTCACTTTCGCCATACCAGCGAGTACGCATGACCTTCAGGATCAGGAAGACCACGAGCCACAAACCAAGGGGATGATCATTTTGATACTTGCAGCCCATGGTGCTCAACGATTAAATTTTGCTCGTGAATATAGAGACTGCAGTGTTATTCATTGGCGAACAGCGTGTTTGTTTGCGTTCACCATATGAACCCAGGCGTGTAAGAAGACGAGGAGAATGTTTCTCTGAATGTTGCAAATCTCCCAGAACACTTTGTGGAGTCAGTAGTATGTATTATGGTGTAGGTTGAAATTTCATTACTTTAGCGTACAATCTCATTTTAATTGAAAGTGTTGCTTGAACTTGCAACCACTATTCGTATTTGTACACGTGAGTGGGCCCAGGGGACCCTCCACAGCGACTCTTGGTCTATTATGGCTCACATCTGTGGTTTTCACTAGACCAGAGGCTCGATCCTTTTTAGTAAATCGATTAGCTGTCTAGGGTAGATAGTTTTCAAATCTATAAGTATCATTTGAGAATTTCCGATCACTGTTTATCTGGTTCTTTCCACTGCTGGACAGCAGCATAAAACATGCTCCATCGTTTGCCCTCCAAGCACAAGCGGCATTCCGTTTCTTCGAAAAGCCCTTTCTTGTTCAGGTGGCTTCTTAGCTGACAATGGCCAGTGTACAGGGTAATTTTTTATATTTTCCCACCCCCCTTAACTTTTTTGTGCCACTGTTTAGAAAAAAGATGTAAATATAAAAGTTGTAGTGCTGGAGAAGTAGTTCTCAGAAAACATATTTTTGTCTATACAGGGTGTTGCAAAAAGTGTGAAAAACAAAAAATATATTTTTTTCAAGTGGGACACCTTATATATTTCTCCTCAGGGCGAAAGATCTTTATTCTCCGATTACAAAAATATATAATTTGTCGACATTTGCTTAAGCCATTTGCGAGCTATTTGCCTTTAAAAGTTGACAAAGCATGAATTCAAACCAATCGAAGTAGCCTTGCTCGCCATTAAGAAATATATGAAATGTGTCAAAATAGCCGTGAATGACAGCGACAAAAACAGCTATTATGTCAAATTATTGGCTCTATTTTTTATGAAGGTTCCCTAACTGGCAGAAGATATTTACAATTTTTAAATCAGGAAAAAGAGATTCTCTTGGTATGCTTCCAATTCGCCAATCTGCTCAAATAATAGGCGGGGAACCGTCCACTGGCCACCGAACAGCCCAGATCTAACGCCCTTAGATGCGTTTTTGTGGGGATATTTAAAAACAAAGTTTATGCTCAGAGAAGTGTCATTATTGAATAGCTTAGGGTGAGAATTGTATACTATATAAACGACCTTAACCAGAACAATCCAATTTTTATTACCCATGCAACAAATAAATTAGAAAGCGACTTCCGATATTGTATCAATAGTGGGCATATTCAACAATAATTGAAATAATGAAGTTTTTATTATCAAAAATGTTAAGATACCAATTTGTATATAATAATAAAAAATGATTAAAACAATGATTTATTTTATTTAAATCAACTTTTAAAGTTAAATAGCTCAGAAATGGCTTAAGCAAATGTAGACAAATTATATATTTTTGTAATCGGAGAACAAAGATCTTTCGTCCTGAGGAGAAATATACAGGGTGTTAAATTTTAAAAAAATATATTTTTTTGTGTTTCACACTTTTTGCAACACCCTGTATAGACAAAAAAAAAATGTTTTCTGAGAACTACTTCTCAAGCACTACAATTTTCCTATTTGCATATTTTTTCTTCACAGTGGCAAAAAAAGTTAAAGGGGGTGGGAAAATATAAAAAATGACCCTGTACATGCTAACTACAGCCTGTATCTGCTGTCGGCCAAGTTGAAGTAGTTGTCTAGTTCCCACTCCTGATGGCAGATTCACTGCCATCTTTGAATGAGTTACGCCCGGTAACTTTCTCCAGTTTTCTACAAATTGCTGTTGGGTCCACCTGGAGAGAGCTTCTTTAGCTGTGCGGTAAGCTATTCCCAGTACTGGTTCTGATCCTATGAAGGCCGTTGCGGCCGCATGCGTCGCAAGAGCATCAGCTCTTTCGTTACCTTCATATCCTGTATGTCCAGGTATCCAGATCAGTGTAAGTTTATTTTTCCTACCTAGTTTGGTGAATAGTTCCTGGCTGTTCCATCCTGCCTTGGATAAACAATGGCTAGATTAAAAGCTTTCTAAGCCACTTGACTACCCGAGAATATTTTGATTGACTTGCTTTTCCAGTTTCTATCGATAAGCCACTGTGCAGGCATATCAATGGCTTGAACTTCATCCAAAAAAAATGGTTGCATGTTTGCCTAAGGAACACTTAAGCTCAGCCTTAACATCTTTATTCCATGCAGCGGCTTGTTGTTGTTCTCATATGTTCCGAGTCTTTTACCCATTGTTCTTCTATGGTGGAAGGACGTCATAGGCTTGGTAATAGTTAGTTTTGGTGGGCATATCATCTGAGGGCAGATGAAACACTCTGTCTCGCTTATTAGCGGATTGATGGTCACCGCCTGTATCAATCTATACATAGCCCACCTGGCCTCCCTCTCCAGTACTATTTGGAGAGGTGGCAGATTTAGAAAACACTCAACCGCTGCCGTGGGAGCAGTGCCGAAGGCGGCACTAATTGCCAGACATGCTTGTCTTTGTAAGGTACCTACCACTATATCTTGGAATGTTTAGTGAACCACGTTATACTTTTCACCCCTTTTTTTGGTCTAAATTTCTGCCTAAATTCATATCACAAGAGATCTAAATGGTTTTAAAATGGACATTCAACGATTAGACTGACCTCTACGTAGTTCTGATCTAAGCCCGATTGAGCATGTATGGATATGTTATGGAGGCTAATTGGCAACAGATAACCAGAAACTATTCCGAATCTTCGAATCGCTCTTCTTCAAGAATGTGAAAACATTTCTCAAAGAGCAAATGCTAGTTTGTGTCAATCCTCACCACGTCGCATAACAACAGCTATTAGAACACGAGAAGGCAATACCGATATTAGTGTTGGTTTGTTTATTTATTTGTTATCTGTAACATTATCAATTTTTGTTTATCTCAATTTTATAATTCCCTTAAAAAAATGTGTTCTATAAAAATAAAGATGTTGCTATCAATAAAAATGTCATACATAGACCCCTCATTTTGTCGTTAGATCCTTCCATCGTGTTTTTAGAAATTTAGGGCAAAATGCAGCTTTTGGCTTAACAATGTATAACACTAAATTCATTAAAGCTTTTTGCAAAATAGGTGTCGGCTAATAACCAAGATAAAAGCGCCTACAATTCCAGAAAAAAATGATAAAAATCGGCACAAATTTAACGGAGTTTGTTAAGTTTGACTTTGAATTAAATTTTGTTTGTCCAATTTTGTTTTCGTGCAGTAGTGCATTTATATGTGTAACAGTTTACGAATTAAGAAATTTATTATGCATATTTGTAAATCCTTTTTTTGTAAAATTAAACCTTATTTTGATTTATTTGTAGAGATATTAGCTTCGATAATTTTTAAATAATAAAAATTCCAAATATTAATTGATGTTTAAAGTTTAAACAAAATTTTAATTTAAATAGCGATTTTAATTATGCATTTTTTTAATAGATAGATATATAGAAAAAGAAGTCTTATTTACTAAATTAAAATACTTAGACTCAAAGAACACAGACCCTATGAGTGTACACATGATCTATTAAATAAGTTAGTTATTACAAATGTCATCCACCTGCCTGCATGCATGTCTACTACCATTGGAAGAATATCTGGCGTATTTCTTATTTACTCACTCGAAGCTACTATGTGACTACGCAATTCATCTACAATTTGAACAGGGAAGTGCAAATTAGACTTTTAAGATGTCCGCACAGACCAGACTGTTTAAGTCAGAGGACCTAATAAAAGCGGCACATATTCGAGGCCTCCTTGGGCCAATATAGAGTGTTACTCGATAGGATTGCCTACGAATTCAACCCATACGCCCACAGAAAATTGTTCTTGGTGAAATTTTCTCTCCATAATTGAATGCAGATTTTCCACTGCTCCTATATAGTTATTGTGGAAAACTCTAATAGCATTGCGGGAAACATTCGCTTCATCGTTCATTAATATTTGAGCATCAAATATGGTAATTTGAATAAGCTGAAGTTGTAATGGACACCCACGATCAAGAAAAGCTTGAACTCTTTGTACCTAATAAGGGTATAATAAATTTTAGATGAGACTATTTCAAACCAGTAGATTCAGGGTGTTGAGGGTGATCGTCAACTGCATCAGAAATGGCTTCAACTATCTGTGAAGATCTTACTGTATAATTTAAATCTGAGAAAGTAATGTTTTTACTCATAATCCCAGTTTCACTAAACCTAGTCCGAATTTCAATAAATGTTCTCGGATTTGACACGATTTGGATCTCGCTCCTGGTATACCTACCATTCGAGCCAGCAAACTCGCATGTAAGATTCATGCCTGCTAGTTAGGAATTTGTAACATTCACCATAATTTCACTATTAATTAATGTTGATGGTACATAACTATAAGACAAATAGTATACATTGTTACTGACATAAAGGAAGTTGATACGTATAGACCATAACAAGCTTTACGTGTGCCGAATGTTTATTAATTATCTCTCAAAATGTTAAAAATTCGACATTTAAAATGAACTTTTACTTTAAAATTTTCTAAACAATTGATATTGAGTATGGAAATATCGGACGATACTTAAAAAGATATTTCTGATGTTTCCTTCTTTGAACCTCCCTTGTTTAAATTCGGAACAGCAACCTTTGAAACAGACCTTTTCAGGACTCTAATTATGTTATTGGAATTTACTCTGAAATCAGAATATAAAAAGACTTGCAATATTTTTTGAGCTGTTGCCATATTCTTCTCTTTTTAGTTAGTTTTTTTTTGTAGTTCCTTCGACGTCATTAGACCACTTGTTGACGATTAACGTTATTAGACGATTGGCTATGTGAATGTCTGTAAATATGAATGAGTCTATTCGTAAATCTATTTGGTAATATTATAAGATTATGAGAATCTACATTATTTTTCACTAAAGAGGGCTTTTATGAACACCATGAGTTCTGAACTTGCTACTGATTTAAAAACTATAATATTCGAGGAAAATCCGACTGTGGTAAATAAGCTGCATTTTAGACATTTCTGATAACAAAATAATGTATGTATGTCTTATAATTTATTAATATGACAATTCATGTTTAACAGTTATCATTTTGAGAGTAGCCAGCAGGCATATCTTCTTCTTAAATTAAGGGAGGAAAACAACAGAATATTTCGTAACAAGATTGAAGAAATATGCTCCTGAAAAAATATTTTACATCAAATAACACTACATTTTTATGACGTTTATGATAGGATGGTCCACGTAGAAGTCCCCCCAACCCCCCTCAGCTCCATTATTTTAAGATATTTCGAGAAACTCTTGTTTCTCTAGAGGTGTTGCCACATTTAATCTGATCTGATTACAAAATATTGTTTACTCAAAAAGTTTAAAAAAAATTGCATTTTAGGCCACTTTTTAAATGGAATGGCACTTTTTTATTTGACGTCTGTAATACTGGGATTTTCTCTTCCAGATTATAAAAATAGTAATGTATGCAACAAGTGCGTAAAGTCTGTAACAATCACATGAGTAAAAGAGGCTTTTTACGCATGAGTTTCATAAAATATTTTTTCTATTACCGATATAATATATAACATAGTATAAATCAAAATCAAAACAATTTTCTTTATGCAGTACGCCGTGAAAAAAAATGTAAGTTTCATATTTGTCTGATTAGCCTTGAAGAGCGTTTAGATGGAAATGTCACGATTTTGGCATGTCCATAATTTTTTATAAAAGTGATTACTTTACACACTGTGCATAAAAGTTCACTTTACGCACTGCGAAGCGTGCGTAAAGTTAGTACATTACCCACCGTGTCACCGCGAGGAAACACTCGAACCGAACAATCTTAACGTCATGTGGCTCAAGTTCACCGCCAAGAGTTAATCAAGTTCAACTGCCACTCCTACAGAAGGATCCACCATTACTTCGTAAAATCTGGCATTACAATCGTGCAAACTGAGACGAACTAAATGAGTTCTACCTAGATTTTCTTTGTCTCGATGACTGCTTAGGCACTGATGACCCGTCAGTCTGTTGCCAAGAGATTGTGCAAGTAACCTCTTCAGAAATGAAAGTATACATCTCAAATTCCATCAAGTTAGCGTCAAAAGGAAAGCCCTGATTCGACAGAAGATGCGAAAGAGCTGTAGATAGGAAACAGCAAGCCTACAAGTACTAGCAGCAAACTTAGATCACTGAAAGTTGCAATTATTTTGGCGAAGCGAGGAACGAATGCAAACGTGTGATTGACGAAACTAAGGATAAACAAAATCAAAGATTCAGAAATACACTTTTACAATGCCCCAGTGGCTTCAGGAATTTCTGGTAGGTAGCAAAGACATTAAGTAATAATTTTACAAAAACGTCTCTCCCACCCTTGACAGAGGAACGCGCCATCACGGCGGCTACAGCTAAGGAAAAAGCAAACATGCAAACAGGCTCTCCCTATCACATCTAACGGCAACGCTACCATGGCAGAAGTTATGTTTCCTCACTGTGATATGCGTAAAAACTTCAAAGAACTAGATACGCAAAAAGCATCAGGACCGGACGGAATACCTGTCATCGTGTTAAAGAACTGCGCCGATGAACTGACACCCATTTTTTCTGGGTATTTTCTCTGTCTTTCTGAAAAGGGATTGACCCATCTGGAAAGTCGCTCGGGTGCAACCTGTTCCAAAAAACGCAAGAAAACCACGCCATCAATTATTGACACCCCCCCCCCCCCCATACGGCTTTCGCAAAGAGAGATCGACAGATTTTGTTATGACGGATTGCTTAATAAACTTTCGTCCGCGGACTGCCAGCGTCTCTCCGCAGTTGGCTTGCCAGTTTCCTTCAAAACCGATCTTTGCACGTTGCAGTTGATGGACACACCTTAAACACGTTCACCATTAAAGCAGCCGTGCGTCAAGGTGCAATACTGATCGAAACCAATAATACTGTTTACAGTTTTGCAGATGACAGTACCCTTGTCTTCCAATTTAGATCAGGAACCTTTACCACTGCCTGACAATTATCACTGCAGATAGCTAACATTTATATTATAGTTACTTTATGGCAAGATGGATCCTATATGCTAGATATGAATATCCATCCCGGTTAAACATACTATCGAACCCCCAATTCATCGCTCGAAAGAACATTACTTAAAAAAAGAAATTAACACGCTTTTCTTCATCTCCATGCAGTACACACCGTGATAAAGGTGATACCTAAATAGTTGTTTAGAACTCTACTATTTGAAGATTTTAATATTGCACTGGCGCCTGCTGCTGGTCTTGTAAAATTCTCTGGATCATTATGAAAGAAACCCACGACTGCGGCTGAATTATCTTCATTGGTTACTGACTTTCGTGTTTGTAGTGGTTGATGGAATGAACTGTACTGCAGAAAATATGTTAAAATGTCTCCCGCAGCTTAACTATTTAATGGGGGCAGAAAATCAAATAGCCTACACGTTCTGGAAATATTTTTGCAATATTCTCCATAAATTACTTAAATTTGAATAAGATTTTTATGATTAAATTTTACCATTTCGACGTATTTTTCAATTTGACAAAAAGAAATAGTATTTTATATGTAAAACAATGGTAATGAAAACTTGATCACACGCTAACTACGGGGGCGCCTGTTAGCTTAGAAATTGTCAGTGCAAATAATTATCTAGGTTAAAAAAATGATTCTTTTCAAAAAACTTTTTAAATTCTGGTAAAAATCCCACTATTACAGACGTCAAATAAAAAAAGTACCATTCCATTTAAGAAACAAACTGAAAATGAAAATTTGAGAAACTTTTTAAAAAATCAATATTTTTGTAACAAGATTAGGCTAAATGGGGTAGCAACAGAAATCATTTAAGCTAAGCTTTCAAAGGAACAAAAGCTTATGAGATATAAGAGTCATCCTGTAGTAGTTGCACTGTTGCACTATTCACATACTATACTATTAATCAATAAAGTACAGTTGATTGGTTTTAGTCAATATTAAAAAATCTCCTTTTCTCACATTTTCAGCTTGCCTCTGATGTTTTGATAATAATTTGATTCATGAACTTTTAACTTATTTAGTTCTTTTCTATATTGCATATACCTACAAATAAATATTTTACTCTAATTACCAATCTAATAAGATATGTTAAAAAGTAATCAAAAAAGCCTATTTCCCGAAAGTAATATAATTTTTTTATTTTTATTGAGATGAAATGTTGTTTTTATTTATTAGAAGTAAATAAAAACGATCACGTTTAAATTATATAGCTCTAAATGATCAATTTTCAATGATTTTGATTGTGAAGAATTGTTTTATTTTAATTATGATTTTTATGATTCTTCTTTATATTGCAGGGCAATTTATGGAAAAGCTCGCGCATGTGTGACTTTTAAGAAAGTTAAGATTATGTCCATAACAAGAACTGACTTAAACTTTAAAACACTCTGTAAAATGATCTATGCCAAATTTTTTATTTTGTCGTTCAATTATCAAGTGACATCCATTCTTATCATTTTCGTTTTTGGTTCATTTCAATACTATGATTTTTGCAGCAGATAAGATTTTTTAAAAGAAACAAACTTGTTTAAGAAAATTGCATTAATTTTCAAACATAACAAAAACTTATACCTAAAATTACGAGAATGGCGTGAATTAAATGAAAACCACCCTAAAAATAACATAGACCTGAGTGAAGGGTGTTTCGCCCCATGAGCAGAAATGACAGCTGCAATAAGCCTTGGCATACCTTCAATAAGGTTCCGTATGTAATTCTGGTCAATTTGCTGTCATTTTTCAACAATAGCAGTACTGAGCTCATGTAAATTTGCAGGAGCAGATATCAGGGATCGTATTTTTTTGCCCAGTGTCCCAACATTGGGCTTAATCGGGACTGCGTGGAGGCTAATTCATTTTTGGGATTTCGACCTCTAAATACTCGTTAACAATTCTCGCAACATGAGATCGAGCATTGTTTGTCCCGATAAATGGCGCGAAAGGAACAACATGTGGCTCTAAAAGATCTATAATGTATCTATCCGCTGTCATAGATCCATCTAGGCTTGCCAGACGTGCCCATTTTTGGGGTACAATACCCCTTTTACTATATAGCATTTAAAAAATACTCTTTTTCTAAAAATCCAGAACGGGTATCAAAAATACCCTATTTCAAGACGAGCGTGTTTGTTACACAAAAATTAATTTTTAACTGGCACCGGCCCACCGGCACGAGTCATTCAGCAATCCGCTTCTGTGTAAGTCGAAAAAATTACGTTTTGTTGTAATATATAATGGCGTTTTAACACCATATTCGATTAAAACCTAATTGGCATCACCTATCGCATAAGCACAAACTTAATTTTAAAAAAATCTCTCAGTACGCAGCTTAATAAAATTTTGGATCAAATTTGGACACGGTCGGGATTTTATGACATTTTTTGTTCGGCAAAAACAGAAATTTCGAAAATACCCCTTTTTCAAAATTTATGTCTGGCAAGCCTAGCTCCATCATTGACCATTACCAGGTCCATCCGTGCCTCAATACACACGCCATTCCGCACCAATATCGAGCCTCTGCCGTAGTTTACCCTAGGCGGGAAATGATTTTGGTTGAAAAGTTCACTAAACACTCCTGTAGTTCTTTCACGTCCACCCGGCGTGGACAGGACCTAGACTCATCGGTGAATAAGATTTGTCTCCATTCATCAATGCCCCAATTTTGGTGTTCCCTAGCAAACTCTGTGATTTCTCAGCAACTCTGGAGCAACTTGCCGTATACCTCCTTCCTTCGCCTGTCACGCAAAACATTCAGCGAAATAAAGCGATCATCTCGTTCCCTGGTGCATCTGCTCGGACCACACTGACTTCTTCTGTGCTCTGCAAACTCATTAAACCGACTTACAGCTCGTTGTACTTTACACTTGGTAACATTTAGTAGTCTTGCTACGTAATATGAGATCTTCCCTCCTGCATAGAAGCAACTGCTCTAGCTCCATTCGTCTCAGGCATATCCATTTTTAAAACTAAGTTTAAGTCACACACACACGGATAAAAAAATTGCTTTGATAGCTTTCACCTGTGTAATGATTGACGTGCCCTTCATAATCATCAATCAACACGATAAATATTCCATAGCAACTTTAGTTGGAAAAGAAATGGAAATTGTAACGTTTCTTTAGAAATATCTGATCTGCTACAAAAATTAAAGTATTCAAATGAACCAAAAAACAAAAATTTTCAAAATAGATGTCACTTAACAATGAAGTAACAAAATAAATAGTTTGAATCTTTATCACTTTACAGAGTGTTTAAAAGCATGAATCAAAAAACAATTCATGTTTCAACATAATCTTAACTCTCTTAAATCTTACACATGTGCGAAATTTTCCAGACATTTACTTACAATATAAAAAAAGAATCATAAAAATCGGAATTAACATAAAACAATTATTCATGATCCAAATATTGCGTGGAGCGATTATTTTGCCTGTGAGTGTATAATTTTTGAATTATCAAAATATTAAATTTGGAATTTGGAAATTTCCCATATACGTACACTTGCAGACACTTTTGTTTCCAGGTTAATAAAAGAGTTTTAATTTCAACGCTAAATGTACCTTTTGAATATTCCGTAGACTATATACTTTACCTGCATGCTGAGGACTGTGTTGTTTAGGTGAATTCATATCTGGAGGTTCGTCACTAAACGAAACCGACTTCTCAAACGAAACGGATTTATCTAGAAAAGTACATATAGAAGAACAAATGTTAGATGGATGATTTGCCAATTAGTTGATTTTGCAAGTAGCTAATGTAAAAGTATGCACAATTATCACTTTTAATAAAATTTGGTTTGAAGGCATTTATTAATAAACTCAGATATTGAAAATATCCTCTTTCTAATAGATCATAATATAAAAATTTGTCATAATTTCAGTTTTTGCATGTCGGTTAATAGCATGCAAGTTGACCCCAAAATAAAAATAAAATTGCATTACGTACACGCGAAGATTGATAAAAAATATTTCTTTATTTAAAAAATTATAATAATTAAAGTCGAATTATTGGTACATAACCGTATAAAAGTAATAAAGATGAAGAAAACGTAAGAATATATGGTTTTCTTAATTTTTGGTCAATTTTACCTTGACGGTCTCGTTTTTACAGTGTAAAAGAAAGCAATTATCCACTTAACGAGGTCGTGAATCCAATAAAAGAAAAATCGAACCATGGTGAGCTGCTGGAATTAAAAAAATCTGCCTACATCCAACGTGCATTCCACAGCTAGTAAATTTCAGACATCCTTAAAGATGACTATGTCATAATCAAACCAATCCTTCCATCGGATATTATTTCTAAAAGGAAATTAAAAGACCATATCTAATTTAACAGTACCATGAAGATAGTCCACTTGATCCAACTCAGGTGTCAGTTCTCAGCTACTTGACACACAGATGGGATTAAAATGTTACATAACAAGGGTTGAAGGTACTAGTTTACGACACTGTTCTCCCCCACTTAGTTTAATGGCTGATCTGTTAGCAGAAAATAAACATGCTTAAATTCAATCACAGCAGCCATAAAATTTCATGTGTGAACATGTAGGACGCCCTCAACCATGTCGAAATTATATAAGGCATTAAGAAAATGTTGTGATATTAGGCCATTACCCATTAAAAAATATTGGCGAAAAAGCCAGCATAAAGTCCACTCCATGCAGTCAGCAAGCCTTTCAGAAACACCTGCGTTTGGCGGGAGCAGAAAAAGGAAAAGCCAAACCCAACTCGTCTCAAGCTCAAAAAGTTCAAGGCTAGCACATTCTTCCACAAAGACTATTCAGTATTAAAAGTTGAGGGTTATATATGAGAAAAGACACTTGAATGTTCATTTGTGTCGCTTAGTCATTACTAATGATTCACCTATAGTTTTCTATGTTTGTACTATAGGTAACTAATATCACAAATAAATAATAAGTATTCCCTGCCTATTGTTTCCTTGGATGATCAAGTACTACATAAAATTTTTGCATCTGGAACTATGCAGGAAAAATTATTAAATCTTCGCTTTTCCTTAGGTGATTAGGAATAATGATTTATTCTACGACCGTGTATTTATGCTCCCTTTCCCGCACTAGTACGACATAGTAAAAATATGCCATACATACGTTTTATTAATTTTGCCTCTAAAAATTATTAGTATTCTTACTATTTTTTTAAGGTACTTTGTTGTTGCTATTGAGCTAGCAAACAAGTGAGATTGTTACTCTTGAGTATTTTGTAACATATAAAATAATTGTGCATCTTTTACATATTACTTCAGAAATTTTTGTAAACATGATGCTTTAAGGAAAAAGGCGTAGGTAAATGTGGCAACGCTATTCCGATAATAGGAATGGTTAGTAATGATGATAATTCAGAGCAGATTTATATATAAATATGTTTTGGTGGGACCACTACAACTGCAGTACTCACAGGCTTGTATTTTCTGTAAGAGACTCTACAGAAATGATATGGATTTTTTTTCTAATGAGATATGAGAGTTTTAAGTCTACAAAACATATAAACTTAGGTTATATTATTTTGGTTTATTAGGTATTTGAAGGATTAAGTAGGAAAATTCTATTATAAATAAAAATTGCCTAGAAATATTCAACGGCACATTAAATACCAATTGTATACGTATTACAAATATCGTTTATACAGTGCAGCTCAAAAACGTCCCACCTTTTATTTTTACGTATGATTAGACAATTAAAACTCGAAGCTTCTTCAATACTACATTTAATTCTTGAGTAGAAGATCATAACAATACATCACCATTTTCCCTCTTTAATTATATTATTCTTTTCACATTTTAAAATGTTATCCTTGCACTTCCAGGTAGCAAACTCTCCTCTCAATTTGTAACAGCAAATAAAATTACAGAGACTATCTGAAATCTGTTGAAATAAAAATGAAGCAAAAATTTGTTTGGCGTATTACAGTAGAATGCAATCTTTTACAGATTGATAATTGAAACGATTCTTTCTAGCTAAATCACCAGGAATCTGGAGGAAAATATATAAGCAATTCTAATTAAATTGAAACTCGCAATTTTCTTGAAGGCCTTTCAACTTTTAATAAATGTTTTTCAGATAGTTCGAGGTGTGGAAAGTACCTTAAAAAATTTCTACACAGTAACAAATATAACAAACAAAAATTGTCCTGAATAATTGAGCCCAATTTTTTGGTCTTGTATCATTGGAATCAAGAAAACTAAAAAATATTAAAGTAGTTGTGTTGTTTTCGACTGACTTATCTCACCACCACGTTTTCACCAAATGCACTTTGAGATGTGGTTCTGGTATGTCTCACGGTAGTATGGTATTGCCCAGATTTGAGAGTGATGTAGTACTGAGTCAATTTTCTTCCCGATCTACTCAAAGTTAATATCCAATGAGGTGGGCCAAGGGATCGATACACAGCTCATTAAAATAAACATTTTTTCTTGATGCCGGAAGAGTAAAAATTTATTATGGATATTTTTGAGTTGCTGATTCCAAAAATGTTTTTCTCGTAGCAGCTCTAGTTTTTGAGATACATGCTAAACGAGTTTAGTTCTGATAAAGGGCAGACATAATAAAACCTATTTCTGATTTTATGAAAAGGAGTTATTTGTTAAAATTTCACTTAAACTCAATGTTAAATTACTTTTAAAGTTTTGCACGATTTTGATAATTTTTTTTCTTAAGTTGTAGGCGCTTTTATGATGATTATTATCTAATAGTGATTTTGCAAAAAGCTTTAATGAAATGCGAAGAATCCAACCAAAATGATGGGTCTATGTATGATATTTATTATTGAAATCAATATATTTATTTTTAAAGTAAGCACAAATTTTTCAATGAAACTATGCAATTTACATTACAGTATACATTACATTTTAATCAAGCAACATTGCCATAGTAATGTTACGATTAGTGTTTATGTTCTTTGCAATTTTTTTTTTAATTAAAAGTATGATTGTACTGTCATTCAGCATTAAAGTTTTTTTTTAAATATGCGGCCAGAAGATGCTGCATAAGCTGTTGCATCGAATGATGATCGTTATATACGCTGCATTGCAAATGTCTCGAGCCCATTCACACGAGGATACTGTATGCGAGATTCACGTATCCGAGATACAGATTAAAAATACATTCAAATGGACCTATTCACACGGCACGAGCGACGCATACAGTATCGCGATTCCGAATTTCTGCATCCCTGCAACTTCATTCGCCGGATGCTGAATGCGACGTAGAATATATAATAGACGCAGGATATTTTTCAGTATAAATTAATTAAATTAATCCTCATAGGTATTATTTACTACGCGCTATAGTGATGAACCTATGCACGACTGCGACTATTTTAGTACTGATTGAAGAAATACGTGAATTCGATGCAGCAGTCTGAGCTTTCGACCGCGATTCTGTATCTCGGATACGCGTATCTCGCATACAGAATCCTCGTGTGAAAGAGCTCTAAGGCAGTACGAACGACGACAATAAGAATCAGGAAAACTACGAGCCGCAAACCATCGAGATCATATTGTTACTTTGACTGCTTTATGGGGCCCAGGAGTAACATCTACTGTTACTAGTCATCGACTTGGAACTGTATGGACGAAAACCAACTGCTTGTCCAGCATTACTTGCAGCCCATTGTGATCAACGATTAAATTTTTCTCGTTACCATCGAGCGTGGAATGAGGAAGATTGGGGAAATGTGTTACTTACTGACAAACCGAGTTTTTATTTACGTTCAACGCATGGACCCGAGCGTGTATGAAGAAGACGAGGAGAACGATCTTCTGAATGTTGCACCTCTGAATGTTGCATATCTCCAAGAACACCTTTTGGAAGCGGTAGGATTATGGTGTGGATTTAAATATTACATGCTCGTATAGATCTCGTTTTAGTCGAAAATGGTACTTCACCCGCTAACCGCTAGGTCGTCGAATGTTTAGCGGACCGCGTCGTTCCTTTCGCTCCATTTATTTGTAAAAATTGTTGTTTAATTATATTGATCAAATGGACATTCAATAATTATACTTGTCTCCGCGTAGTGCTGATCTAAACCCGTCTAAGTATGTGTAGGATATGTTAGGGAAGCTAATTCGCAACAGACTACCATCCGCGATCTTCGAATCGAATTCGCGCAAATCCCGCTAAATACCCAAAGTCAAACTTGCGGGAAATCACAAAAAAAACATATTGCAATAAATAAAATATGATTAACGCGTTTTTCTTTTGTATTCCGCTGATCATTAAGAACGATGTTTGCCAATTTTCGGTGATTCTTTTTAACCCTTATTTAATCCAATTCTGCACTGTGACTTCAAAATAATGGTAAACAATATGGTGCGAATTGCATAGAGACTTTCCTCTATCTGTGCTTGAATTGGATCGTGACGGATAAAATGTTGGGAATGGGAAGAAAACAATGACCTCAAACAAATGGAAGGTAAAATACATGGAATTACAACATATAGAAGAGTTCACATCTCTTCGATTACCTAGCGGAGCTTTCATGGGTTTTGCATTGCATTTATTTGCTGTCTTTGTAGGGCCTGAGACTTTCTCTGCGTGCCCTTTCGGGTCGATACCAAGTTAAGTTTTTAGATGTAAAGCAGTTTGCCAGCCTTTACTCTCGTGCGATCATGCCCCATTTAAGAAAATTCGCAATGTTCGTCATCTCTGCCACATGGTTGCCAGTGGCCTGACGAGACCCACATAGGGCCAAAAATGTACAAATTTCCGACAGAAATAAGGAAATTGCTGACATATTTCACACGCTATGGATTTCTATTATTTCGGAGCTGCCTTATTTAGAATTGGGCCCGTAACGTTACCTTGTCCGCTAAGGCTGTGATTTATAGGAGACATAGGGAGACTGAATGTTGGATTAACCGAGAGTACCTTATTATTGCCTAGTAGTAAAAATATCATTTTAGAAAAGCTCTGTAAATAGATGAGGCATTTTTGTCCTAAAAATTGTATTTAATTGAACATACAAAATGTGGGAATGGGCGTTAAATGAATAAATAGAACTAATCACCAAATTATAACTTTTATGTGATCATTGAATCTCTCCGAGTTTCGTTTCTCTAATTTAATTAGTACAATAAAAAATGACGTAGGAAGGTGAGGGGGACATTTTCGATCTGTACTGTATAGAATTTGTTAAAGAAAGGACACATGGATACAATCAATATTTAAAAATATATAATTAGCAAGTTTAAGCCGTTTCTAAATTAGTAATGAACACTGGTAAATTAAGGTACTCTTATTTTAAGAATATGTGTTGATTGTGTAAATGATTAAATTTATCTTATTTATTTAGATACCCTTTACTCAAAATAATATATTAATTATTCTTTTTTACATATACAGATTCTTCTGTAACTAGTGGATCATTGATTTTTTGGAGATAGTGGACGTCAAAATATAACTAATGAAGTGTCATAGTAAAAAGTAGTTCGTCTAGGAGATGCATGGCTGTTAAAAGAAAATTTATTTTGGAAAATGCACCATAATTTGAAAACTGGTAAAAATATCGGAACTAAAATTGGCACCCTAATATTTTTGATGATGAGACCAATTAATATTGTAACTATTTCCAAATTTGCCTCAAAGGGCACAAGTTACGGCCACATGATCCAATAAAATCATTCTGTATTTTTTATCTGTGATATTTGGACTCCTTTGAATATAAATTGTTAAAAAGTGTATTTATTTAAGCTTTAATATTGTTTTGCATTTAAAACAAAAAAATTAAATGTTAATAAGTAAGGCATATTAAGTAGCCTATTAAGATTTTATTTTATAAGTGATTAGCGACATTGTCAACACTTGGAACGTCGTCGCTCGAGTGCAAACTGTTACAAAAAAGGCAAGGAAACCACGCCTTAAGCTATCGCCCAATTGCCTTGCTTCCAATATTCTCCAAAGTTATGGAACGTATAGTCATCAAGTATACAAGTACCTCAATACTAACAGAATAATTAGCGACAACCAATACGGCTTTCGCAAAGAGAGATCGGCTAGAGATATATTGCCTATGTCACTCACGTATGGAGTAGGGCAATTGAGAACTACGGAGAATCTGGAGCGATTGCGGTGGATGTATAGAAGGTATTTGACAGAGTTTAGTATGCCCAATTGCTCAATACACTGCCGTCCTTCGGACTGCCAGCGCCTATTTGCAGCTGGCTTGCCAGTTTCCTTAAGAACCGATCTCTGCAAAATTGCAGTTGATGGACACATCTGAGACACATTCACCATTAATGCGGGCGTGCCTCAGGGGACAATACTTTTACCAACTCTGGTTCTCATCTATATTAATGACCTGCTGGCGAAACCAATAATCCGGGTACTGTCATCTACAAAACTGTAAAGTTTTGTAGATGACAGTATCCTTATCTCCGAATTTGGATCAGAAAAACCTTTACCATCGACTGAGACTTATCACTGGAGACAGGAGCCGATTACAACAATTAATCAAGATCTGAAGAAAGTTTGAACTTGGGGCGACAGGAATTTGATCCAGCAAAATCCCAAGCAGCCACGTTTACCAAGAAAGCCAATACGGCGGTCCTGACATCATTATGGTAGGATCGACCATTTCTTCATACTCGTCAATCGGACTACTGGGTGTCTCGGTCAACAGCAATATGTGCTGGCGTGACCACTTTGCTAACATCGCAAAATTAGCCTCGCAGAAGTTTGGTGCGCTATTTGGCAACAAAATTTTTTATACACCTAAGACCGTGCTTAGAATATTGCCACACATCTGGGGTGCTGCGCCAAAGCACACCCTAAAGTTGCTGGATTCTATTCAGAAGAGAGCTGTGCGTCTTGTCGGCGACCTAGAGTTGACTCGGGATCTGTATAATCTGGAACATCGCAGACATATGGCCGAGATCTCCCTGTTTTACGGATATTGTCACGACAAATGACCCCAGAATTTGGCCAACCTCATCCCGCTCCCAGCAATGCCTGTCAGGTAGTCAAGACAGATGGCGTCATACAACTGGAAACACCTAGAACATCGCTTTACAAGGACTCTTTTGTCTGGCCCACTTCATCACTGTCAAACTCACTCCCAGGATATCTGTTTCCCCCAAATTACAACCTACAGCTATTCAAGAACCGTGCCAATCAACATCTTCGCACACGCACTGCTCATCGACTACCATAGGATCTCCCTTTAGTGTATATGCTACTGCCATAAAAAAACATCAGTTATTTCGTAAGCCTCTGTCAATATTTTCACATATTTTTGTCAGTTGATATTAGTGAATTTTCATAACAGATTAAGAGATTTCCTTTGTGTTTCTGCCCAACAATATATTAAAAGCCGTGCTGCAATAAGGAGATCTGGCTAGTTACCATATCTTACAGAATTGCTTATTTGGAAAACATTTTGAAAATTATACAGACAATTAGGAGAAATCGGTACTTTTTATTCAAATAGAGTGGAACAAGAATAGGAAATTCGTACGCGTTACGCCACTCCGCGGGCAAGCAAGTCGACGATATTAAGAATTTTAAACAAATCATCATATGGTATCATTTTCATTTGGCAACAGTACAAAATTTCCTGCTAAATGAGCTACGTCGCAGACTACAGTTCTGCCAAAATTTACTGTATAGGGCAAACAATGACTCCTTGCTTTCAAGTAGAATACTGTTTACGGATGACCTAACATTTATTGGAGAACGAATTACCCTTATGATACGGAAAATTCACTCTTTATAAGAGAAAGGTCCCTCAGCATGAATTTTTTGTAAATATTTGATACGGTGTCATTTGTGATTACCTCCTCGGGCTCTCTGCTACAGAGACTAATACCAACGTGGTATTTACGCTGCCCAGACAAGGTTCATTTCCGCTGTAATTTTTCGATAATACACTTCTATTATGGGAAAATTTGTGCATGAGTGAAATATTTTTCAGAATTCGATGGCATTTAAACAGAATTTAAGAATGTGCACCCAGGTTAATGGCGGACACTTCCAGCACCTACTTTAATATGTTATTTGTGAATTCAGTTTTCTTTTATGTCAGTAGCACACACACTAAATGGAGATTCTATGGCACTCGACGAGCGGTGTATGTGTGAAAATGTTGATTGACATGATTCTTGAATAGCTGTAGGTTGTAAACGTGGCTGCTAGGGGTTTTGCTGCATTAAACTGGACCAAATTTCTACCACCGCAGACAGGAGCAGATTACAATTATTAATCAAGATCTGGAAATTAATCAAGATCTGGAAAATTTCAAGTCTCAGTCGCGGGTAAGTTTTTCTGATTTAAATTGGGAGACTAGGGTACAGTCATCTGCAAAACTGTAAACAGGATTATTGGTCTCGGTCAGCAGGTCATTACTATAGGAACAGAGTTCGTGAAAGTATTGCACCTTGAGGCATCGTGAAGGTCTCTGAGATGTATCTATCAACTGCAACGTGCAGGGATTGGTTTTTAAGGGAACTGGCAAGCCAGCTGCAGAGAGACGCTGGTAGTCCGAAGAACGATAGTCTGGTGAGCAATCCGTCATGACAAACTCTGTCGAATGCCTTCGATATATCCAACGCAATCGCTCGCGATTCTCCGTAGTTCTCAATTGCCCTACTCCATACATGAGTGACATAGGCCAAATATATCTCCTGTCGATCTCTCTTTGCGAAAGCCGTAAAACCAATACGGCTTTCGCTGGCGGTCTCAAGGTACTTGAGTAGTTGCAGATTGACTACACGTTCCATGACTTTGGAGATTATTGGAAGCAAGGCAATTGGGCGATAGTTTGAGGGCGTGGTTTTCTTGCCTTTTTTGGAACAGGTGACACTCGAGCGACTTTAAAGAATATGGGTAAATCCCTTTTCGGTAAGACAGAAAAAAAGCTTCGAAAAAATGGGTGTTAGTTCGTGTGCGCAGTTCTTTAACACGATGGGAACTATTCCGTCCAGTCCTGATGCGTTTTTGCGTATCTAGAGCATATGAATTTGATTAATCTAGCTCTTGAGTGCGATGAAAGTATTTCGGCGAGCATGTTTGCTTTTTTACTTAGCTGTAGTTCGCCCATCAAGGATAGGCGAGTCGTTTAGTTATTGCTTACTGCCTTTGGCACTGACAAGAGATTTGTGGTGCCACTGGGTCATTGTAAAAGTTTATTTCTGATCCTTTAAATGTGTTTGTCCTTAGTTTCGTCAATCACACGTTTGCATTCATTTCTCTCAATAATCGCGACTTTCAGCGGTCTGATTTGCTGCCAGTACTTGTAGGCTTGCTATTTCCTACGTACAGCTCTTTCGCACTTTTTGTCGAGCCAGGGCTTTACTTTTGACGATAGCTTGATAGAATTTGAGATGTATGCTTCCTTTCCTTAGGAGATTACTTGCGTAGTCTCTTACGTATCATCAGTGCCGAAGAAGACGTCGAGCCAAGCAAAATCTAGGTAGAACTCTGTTAGATCGTCCCAGTTTGCGCGATTGTAATGCCAGATTTTGCGAGGCAATGGTGGATCCTTCTATAGCAGTTCACAAACCGTTGTAACAAGTTTGTGGTCGGAAATGCCTAATGGTGAACCAACTGTAATTATGTAGTACTGGTCAGGATTTGTGGTTAGAAAAAGATCCAGGAGGGCGGCAAATTCGCGCCTCTCTGAGATCCGAGTTTGTTCATTCACAAGTTGAGTAAATCCGCAGCTGATGGCAAATGCTTCGTCGGTCTTGTTGTGATGTTTGAGCCAGTTGGTGTTCTGAACATTGATATCTCCCAGAACGATTATTTCTGAATTGGGGTGGTGGACCTGTATTGAATTAAAAGTGGTAGCTAGTGTTGCAAAAAAGCTTTTCTAGGCTTTATCGCTTGGAGGGCGATAGAGAGAGCATATGAACTTGATTAATTCCTTGGCGGTGAACTTGAGCCACATGACGTCAAGGTTGTTCGGTTGTATTTCCTCGTGGTGACACAAAAGGATGCTTCGGACAAAAAGGCATATTCTGAACTTATGCCTAAATCGGTAGTGTAGGACGTTACCAAGATAGGAGTAGTTTGCTGTTGTCGTTGTAGAACAAACTTGTGTTTGTTTAAGGAGAAGTATTTGTGGTCTATTTGCTTGTAGATATTGATGTACCGAATTACTGTTTGTACTTAGACCATTTATGTCGCAGAAATCAATTCTAAATTGGTTTCTTATCTTTGCTACTTGTGAAGCGTTGCAGGAAGGGCCCTCAGGACCCGGCACCCGGAGATCCGAATGGCAGGGGAGTTTACCTCCGGAATGTTTTGATCCTGGAAACTACATCATGTCCGTATATTCATGTCCGTGTTTTATGTAATCAAAAGTTTGATATGCTTTTTTCATAATCGACTTCTTTTTTATTACAATATTGGATTCAACTCTAAATATTTTAAAAACGAGTGAAAATAGCAAGATTAAGAGCACACTTTTTCTTAACTAAAACGCCTTTTAATGATTTTTATTTAAAGGAGTCCAAATCTCCAAATACAGAGTGGTTTTAGTAGACCGTGTGTCCGTAACCAGCGCCCTCTGGTACAAATCTGGAAATAGTTTCATATTATTTTTTTTCCCAATTGAAAATATCATTAAACTAATTTTTGTTCCGATCCCTTAAACTGTTTCACTTTTGAAAAAAAGAAATGTGAAACATGTAATGTCATAAATGTATTCCACTATCATAATAAGTAACAACAATTACAAAAAGATAAACATGATAAGGTCATGGTATTTGAAGAGTTAATAGAATCATTAGGAAAAAAAGAGGGGCCAAAGAAAAGTAGAAGCCGACAAAATGCCTAGAGATAGAACGACTTCAAGGAAAATATGACATCTTTTCCATGCAGAAAAAAAAATGAAGGAAGTGATATGATATAGAAAATCTTAAGGAACAATATCAACGAAATAATTCTAGGCGGAGAATCCAATCCGCAATATGTTAAGATACTTTTTGACGATGATAGACCTCACTTACCGCCACCAAAATAAATTTTCACATTTAATATCCTGCAATTCCTAGCCGAACTACATAGTATTATGCCATTTTAGCCCATTCGTTATATTTTGACCCATTAATTATGAGAGACCCTGTATAATGTATTTGATGTCGAGATATGACTATATTAAAACACTATTTGTGTACGCAACTATGAAGGGGCAAATTTTGATATGAAACATAAAATATTCATTGTAAATTCCTTCATATTAAATGTATCTCGGTAACTACTAATTTATCAACCTAATTGTTCAAAGCATTTGAAGCATTGCGTATTAGACACATTTGTTATCTTTAAAGAATCATCAATTTAATTAAAAAATTTTTGATTCATGCGTTAGAATACGTATATAAATAAATAATGGAACGGGATAAGCTAATATTCAGTATTTGAAAACATTTTATTAAAATAAAAATGTTCATTGCTCAAAAAGCTAAAACTACAGTATTAATTAGCGAATAAATATGGAATATATAAATATAAAAGGAGGGGTAGTACTGTGACATGCAGGCAATGAATTAAATTCATATTCACTTCAGTAGTACTTGAGAAATGTATCAATAATTAGAACCCTTTATTATAGTTATAGCATATTATATGCACAATTGTATGTTGAGACTGTGCATTATAAGTTTCCATAACTCAACATAATTATTATATCTACACCTTTATTTTTTCAGAGTCTCTCTAAATATTACAAAATTAAAAATAGTTTCCGTTAAACAAAAATGGAGCACAATGCAGCAAGCTTTTCTATCAATAAGGGAAAGGTAGCATGCAAGAAGACGGTTTTATTAGCATGTTTCTAGTACCTATGATACACTTATATCATATTGGATCATGTTGGATAGTAACTACGATTGATCTGGGGGTACTAAACAACTATACATGTTTATCATGCCTAGAAATATAAGTAGTTTAACTTACGACAGCCACTTTTACCCAATTTGGGTGCTTTGCTGTCAGACCGAAGGTACGAATCATCTGTCAAAAAATTACAAAAATGTGTATTAAATTGTTCAAATTTTCAATAGCCAATTGGTTCGTTTTAGTATGTTTGTATAACGTCTACTATAGGGGATATAACTAATTTGTATGCAATTAAATATAAGCTTTTTGTATGTGAAATAATAGTCCAGAGCTTGAGTAATCATTACCTTACAAATCACATTTGTAAAAAAGTAATTTAATTAATTATAACAAAATGCAATAGCACTTTGACTTGGCTGTAATTGCAATTTCAATGTTATATTACATTGCAAGGCCAAAACGTAAATCGATTTTTGAAAAAATCACATTTTTAAATTAATAAGTCCCGATGGTACGGATCGAGAAATAAGGATTCAGAGAAAATTTTAGCTGGGAAACAAAGACTAATTAGTTTCAAAATATAACTGTTACCAAAAAGCAGCAAGACATTAACTATAAAGAGGTTTTGATGTCAATTTCGCTTATTCCGCCATAAATGAACCAACGTAAGCCTGACAGTTGCCTAAAATTTAGAAATAAGATTGGAAAAGAGCCAGTAGGAAGATGTTTTTAAAGAAAATTAATCAACACAATAATTTTTTTTTTGAATTAATTTTTTTAGAGAAAACATAAAAACATATTACTGCATCATTAGACAACCGACGATGTTAGACGAAAGTTCCAGGAGGACTAATCATTAGAATAAACTGAAAAATTAAGGGTAAAACAAATGTTTTTAGCAAAAAAATAAGAGTCTAAAGATAATATTACTATAGATTTAAGAAACACAAGAAATCAAGGAAGAAGATTTCGGAAAACGTTGTCACTGAAATACACTCATGTGCAATAAAAACGGTCACTACAAAATTTTGATTAAGTTTTAGGCTTGATAACTTTTTTATTTTTAGTCCGATTTTAGTGATTTTTTTAAAGAACTGTAGGTACAACTATCCTTATTAACATGTTGTTTACACATTTTAAAAACCATTGGTTATTCGACATATTATACAAGGATAATCGAAATGTTGTTTTTTTTATCTAATTTCAACACACCCTGTGGAATAATCAAGTAGCAAAATTTTTCCAAAATATCAGTTTTCGTTTAAAGTGATCTATTCTTTACGTTTTGTTTTTTGGTTCATGTCAATACATGTCTTTATTCTCACCCAAATGCAAAATGATCTTGGTTATCAATAATTTAAAGTTTTACATAATTTTTAATTCAATATGAATTCAGTATTTTCTTTGACAAGGTGGCTATGTTGTCCATTGTTATTTGTCGCTTTATTGTCAGTTTGACAGTATGTTTGTGCATTTACAATGGTTTTAAGTGCTTTATCTTGATGCAAAATAATGCCCCACCACATTCAGCAATGCGCGTAACTGAATATTTGCTAGAAGTTGGGATTGAAAAAATGAACTGGCCAGCATGTTCTCCAGATTTGAACACTATAGAGCTTGTGTGGGATATGCTCGGAAGACGCGTTAGAGGTCCAGAAGTGGTACCAGCGACATTGAAAGAGCTTCGTGCGGTACTTCAAGAAGAATGGAGGAATATTCCCCAAGACGATATTCGCGGGCTCATTGATGGCATAGACCGACGTGTGCAGGCCAGTAATTAGAACTAGAGGAGGCAATACAAAGTACTGGTCCATGTTTAAGTTAAAATGTTTAATTTAAGTACATTAATTTAGAAACAAAATTAACTACCAATTAAATTTTGATTAGTAGGTACAATAAAAAATTTAAATCATTGATGATGAAGATATTTAGCATTTGTGTGAGAATAAATGCATGTATTGAGGTGAACCAAAAAACAAAACGTAAAGAATAGATGACTTTAAATGAAAACTGGCATTTTGGAATAATTTTGCTACTTGATTATTCCACAGGGAGTTTTGAAATTAGATAAAAAAACAACATTTTGATTATCCTTGTATAATATGTCGAATAACCTATGTTTCTTAAAATGTGTAAAAGACATGTTAATAAGGATAGTTGTACCTACAGTTCTTTAAAAAAATCACCAAAATCGGGCCAAAAATAAAAAAGTTATCAAGCCTAAAACTTAATCAAAATTTTGTAATGACCGTTTTTATTGCACATGAGTGTATAACATCAGCGACTTAGTTTCTCCATCCGTTTGGAAGGCGAAGTAATAAAAGAGATAAGGACAGAGGCAGGCCGTTTATCTGTACTTTGGATTATACACCATATCGTAGGTACACTGTCAGTTTATATTCTTATCAGTTTAGAATAATAAAGATGTCTTCCCCAAGACGTGAAAAAATAACGGCTATAATCTTAAATTAAAGGATCCTAATTAAGAAGATGTTGAATTTTATCAAAACAATTTTAGCGTGGACAATAATGTTCAAAAATGTTCCCCAATGACCGGAGTTGGGAAAACAATTTTTGGAGAAGGAAGGACAGGAGGAGTTACTGCGTCAAAGCCAAAGGAGGTAAAATAAAACTGGAGGTTACAGAAGTTGTAAATAATTTCTTGCGAAGAATCATTCATCCAAAAAACCCCAATTTTGGACTTAGTTCTAAAGCCTATTAAAACGAACGATGGTCACGACCAAATTGTGGGAAGATTTATAATCCACTCAAGTTGAACGTGTTCCCACGATGGAATGGCTTTAACGTGATTTGCAGTCTCGGCTAACTCAACACAATATAATATATATTATTGATAACAATGTTAAACGCGAGTTAAGACAATTAGCCAAACAGGAAGTTTTATAAGCATAGATAGGTACAATAAATAAGTTATTAATAAAATTGATAAAACTCAGAATAAAAATTTTCTTCGCTTGCCACCATATCACTGAGAGCTTATTTCAAATTCAAAACATGCTTTATTGTTTAAGTCATATTATATCTTGTTAACAAAACTGCAAGGATAAATTGTAATAAAACTTAAATAATTGACACAAACGAGAAAATTATACAAAAAAAGGAAAAGAACATGAAGGTCACATAGAGAAATTTCACCTAAACCAACAGGAACATACAAACATAAAGATTGGTAACAAATTTGTCATTAACGTTAAAGCTATTTTACAAGCAAAACAGTACAAATATGTTTGACAAATTACACTGCACTCTCGTAAAACTCTCCCAAGGTGTAATATGCTTTTTCACTTTACAAGTGTTTGGCTATTCTCTCCACTTAGAGCCTCTTGCTCTGGCTCCAGGGTGTAAACAGCACAAGTGGTAGTTTAGTGACCCTAGCGAAGCTGGAAAACCTAAAGGAAAAACAGGATGTCAAGCTTTGAATTGACTGTGACCAGATGCCATTGTCATTGTCATCTTGTCAAAGTCAATTCAAAGCTTGACAATCTGCAAGAGCTTTTTACTGTTTTATTGTATTTCATTTTTAGATTTGTTCCTTCTTGACAACGGAGGCAGATTTGTTCCTCGAAAAGTCCACCGTTTCTTTCAGTTTCCTTTAGGTTTTTCAGCTTTGTTAGCACTTGTGCTGTTTACACCCTGGAGCCAGAGTAAGCGGCTCTAAGAGGATAGAATAGGCAAACATTTGTAAGGTAAAACATGAATCCTCCACAACAATATAGAACATATCTACATGCTTTTTCAGTGAGCATCTTTTTTACTGTCCTTCTAAAGGACAGTACGACAGCTTTTAAATTAGTGAGGAATAAAGTTATACATCTTCCTACTCTCATAAATAATAGAGCTCTTTGTCAAAGCCGACGTTGGGATTGACAGTTTTAAGCTACCTACTTGACGAGTAGCATTTTCATGTACTAAGCCCATTTCTATGCTTGTAGACAGGAGACACCGACTCCAATACAAACAAGGAAGGCAACGTTAAGATCCTCCTCGACCTAAACACATGTCGACAAGACTCTCGAGGTCCAGCACCGCAAACATACCTCACCGCTCTCTTCTCGAGAATGAACAATGAGCCTATCACAGTTTGGTTAGAATATCCCCAATAAGAAATGCCATACCGAAGGTGTGACTCCACCAGCGCATGATAAACGGTCTTTGCTGCTTCGAAGCCAATTTCGCAGGCAACCACTCTCGCAGCGTAACACCCAGATGCAACCCTCTTACTGATGGACAAAATATGGTATTGAAATTTTAACCCTTCATCATTAATCAGCTCAAGAAACCTGGCCTCCGCCTGCCTAACTACAAGAGAGTCCCCAAGATAGTAATCCGAAACATCACAACGAAAACAGACAATACCGTTTTTTTTTTGTACATTAAATACCAGTTAATTAGCATCACATCATTGCTGAATACGAGCTAGATCAGATGTAATATTTTGCTGTAGCCTCTCGCTGTTGTTATAGTGCCAGATAATTGTCGTGTCATTAGCAAACAGAGTAAATCTACCCTCAATATTAAGTTGTGCCAAGTCATTAATGTACAACAGAAAGAACATTGGGCCCAGTGTAGAACCCTGTGGAACACCAAAATCCGCTCTTCAGATATCAAAAGCGCGACGATCGACAACCACTCTCTGATTACGACCCGTCAGATATGAATGCAACCAACTGCAAGCAACTCCACGAAATCCGTAGAAATGGAGTTTCCGCAACAGTATTCGATGCTTTAGATAGATCACAAAATACTGCCGCGGCACACTCCTCATTTATTTTAAAATATAAATGCCCCAAAAACTGATAAATAGCATCATTGGTGCCCCTACCAGTCTGAAATCCAACTTGAAACACAAATAAATGATGCTACTCAACTCTTGGTTAATTTTTTGTAATCTTTAAAAGAGTAGACAAAAGTGATACAGGTGTGTAGTTGCCCGGATGATCGGACTCACCACCATTATACAAGGGAAAAACTTTGGTTATTTTTAAGAAAGCCGGGAAAACACCCGAATACGATGACAGGTTAATAGCATTTACCAAAGCCTCCAAATCACGGGGTAAGAGGCTCATGAAAATTTTAGCTGACAAACCACCATCCCCCGAAGAGTTTTTGTTTCTTACAAAGGCCACAGCACCAACCACTTCAATCGGATCCGTTGGATTAAAAAAGAAGGATCGACCCTCCGGATTGTCACTCAAATAAGTCATAGGATCAGTAGTTTGCCAGGTTCCTAGCAATACTGCAGTAAGAATTATTTAAAATGTTAAGACATAGATCTGAATGCTGAAAATTATGACATTTGTTTGATTTTCTCAAGTCATTGATTATCGACCAACTCTCCTTTTGCTTATTATCAGCGTTATCAAGTCTAGAGGCATAGTAGAACTGTTTAGCAATGCTAATTAACTTTCTGCAGTGTGTGCAATGATCTAAGATTAGCAGATGATATCTTTAAGCCCTTGGGTATACATGGTTTTTATTTTTGCGTTGTATAGGAAATGCATTATTAAAGCAATCAGTAAGCAGTTCTTGAAATGTTCCCAAGGGATCACGTGATGTGAGCACCCCGCCCTAGACTGCAACAGAGCTCAACCGAGAGAATCTATGACAGTTTACTTTACTGAAAAGTCTACCCTGCTATATTTCAGTCGAGACTCCCCACAATCGGAAGCAATAGAACAACATACAGCTACGTGATTTGTGAGACCAGCATTTACAACGAAACATTCAATGCGATCAGGAAGATTTGAGCACAAATAAATTATAGTTGAGCATGAGTGTTTTGAGTACCGTGTGGGAGAATCAACATGCATAATCATACTATAGGACCTTAATAAGTTTTCGTGCTGTATTGTGTAATTTGACTTTTTATCACCAAAATATATATTCAAGTCGCCAATCAATGGAGGACAAACCAGAAAAAAGACACTCTAGTTGAGTGAAGAATGCACCTCAATTTGAGTTTGGAGATCGGTAAATGCACAATATGTAACCATTTTTCTTCCTTGAACAAACAATTGAAAATTCGAATGTTTATTTGGCCTTAAGTAGAAAGGGGAAGTGGTAAGAAACAATGTGACCTATAAACAGAGCTTAAAAATCTATTTGTAAAGGCATCTAATGTCACTCCAGGAAACAGGAAACTGTGTTTTTTTTTTTTTTTTATGGCAGTGGCACACACACTAGAGGGAGATCCTATGGCGCTCGACGAGCGGTGTGTGTGCGAAGATGTTGATTGACACGGTTCTTGAATATTTGTAGGTTGTAATTAGTGGGAAACAGATGTCAAGGAAGTGAGTTCCACAGTGATGCAGTGCGCCAGGCAAAGGAGTTCTGGTAAAGCGATGTTCTAGGTGTTTCTAGTTGTACGACGAACTGGTGCGCTCCTGCCGTCTGTCGGGACGGTCTGACAGGAGTTGCCAGGGGCGGGATTATGCGGGCCAAATCCTGGGAACAACTGCCGTGAAAGAATCTGTAAAACAGAGACATCTCGGCCACATGTCTGCGATGTTCCAGACTATCCAGATTCCGGGTCAACTCCGGATCGCCGACGAGACGCACAGCCCTCTTCTGAATGGAATCCAGCAGCTTTAGGGTATGCTTTGGTGCGGCACCCCAGATATGTGAGCAATATTCTAAGCACTTATTGCGCTTTGTACAGCAAGAGCTGTGGTGTATAGAGTTTTTTGTTGCGAAATAGCGCACCAAGCTTCTGGAAGGCTGATTTTGCGATGTTAGCAACATGGTCATGCCATGACATATTGCTGTTGACCGAGACACCCAGCAGCCCGATTGACGAGGATGAAGGAATGGTCGATCTTGCCATAATGATGTCAGGGCCCGCTGTATTGGCCCTCTTAGTAAACGTTGCTGCTTGGGTCTTTGCTGCATTGAACTGGACCAAATTTCGGTCGCCCCAAGTTTGAACTTTCTCCAGGTCTTGATTAATTGCGGTAATCTGCTCCTGTCTGCGGTGATGAGTCTCAGTCGCTGGTAAGGGTTTTTCTGATATAAAGTGGGAGACAAGGGTACTGTCATCTGCAAAACTGTAAACAGGATTATTCGTTTCGATCAGCAGGTCATTAATATAGATGAGGAACAGAGTTGGTAAAAGTATTGCGCCCTGAGGCACGCCCGCGTTGATGGTGAATGTGTCCGAGATGTGTCCATCGACTGCAACGTGTAGGGATCGGTTCTTAAGGAAACTGCCCAGCCAGCTGCAGAGAGAGGCGGGCAGTCCCAAGGACGGCAGTTTGTTGAGCAGTCCGTCATGCCAAACTCTGTCGAATGCCTTTGAAATATCCAACGCAATCGCTCGAGACTCTCCGTAGTTTTCAATTGCCCTACTCCATATATGAGTGACATAGGCCAATATATCTCCTGTCGATCTCTCTTTGCGAAAGCCGTATTGATTATCGCTGATTATTCTGTTGCTCTCGAGGTACTTGAGTAGTTGCTGGTTGACTACACGTTCCATGACTTTGGAGATTATTGGAAGCAAGGCAATTGGGCGATAGTTTGAGGGCGTGGTTTTCTTGCCTTTTTTTGGAACAGGTTGCACTCGAGCGACTTTCCAAGAGGATGGGTAAATCCCTTTTCTGTAAGAAAGAGAAAAAAGCCTGAAAAAAACGGGTGTTAGTTCGTTGGCGCAGTTCTTTAGCAAGATGGCAAGTATTCCGTCCGGTCCTGATGCCTTTTGCGTATCTAGTTCTTTAAGGATTTTTCGAATATCACGGTGAGAAAACTTGACTTCTGCCATGGTAGTGTTGGTGTTCGGTATAGTGGGGAGAGTCTTGCCTTGGGGCACGTCTAAGGTAGAGTGCGATTAAAACATTTTGGCGAGCATGTTTGCTTTTTCCTTGGCTGTAGTCGCCGTGATGCCACGTTCGTCCGTCAAAGGTGGGAGAGACGTTTTTGTAAAGTTGTTACTTACTGCCTTTGCTACCGACCAGAAATTCCTGGAACCACTGGGGTATTGCAAAAGTTTATTCCTGATCCTTTGATTGTGTTTGTCTTTAGTTTCGTCGATCACACGCTTGCACTCGTTTCTCGCTTCGATAAAATAATTGCGATTTTCAGCGGTCTGATTTTGCTGCCAGTACTTATAGGCTTGCTGTTTCCTTCCTACATCTCTTTCGCATCTTTTGTCGAACCAGGGCTTTCCTTTTGATGGTAACTTGATGGAATTTGGGATGTATGCTTCCATTCCTGAGGAGATTACTTGCATGATCTCTTCGCAGCAGTCTGACAGGTCGTCAGTGGCAAAGCAGACGTCGAGCCAAGGAAAATCTAGGTAGAACTGCCTTAGATCATCCCAGTTTGCAGAATTGTAATGCCAGATTTTGCGAGGCAATGGTGGATCCTTCTGTATGGGTGGCAATTCACAAACCGTTGTAATAAGTTTGTGGTCGGAGGTACCTAATAGCGGACCAACTGTAACCTTGTACTGGTCAGGATTGGTGGTCAGAAAAAGATCCAGGAGGGCGGCGAATTCGCCCTCTCTGAGATTCGAGTTGGTTCGTCTACAAGTTGAGTAAGCCCGCAGCTGATGGCAAATGCTTCAGCTTCTCTACCTTCGTTGTCGGTCTTGTTGTGATGTTTGAGCCAGTTGGTGTTGTGGGCATTGAAGTCTCCCAGAACGATTATTTCTGAACTGGGGTGATCGACCTGTATTGAGTCAAAAGTGGTAGCTAGTGTTGAAAAAAAACTTTGGTAGGCTCTATCGCTCGGAGGGCGATAGAGACAACATATAAACTTGGTTAATCCCCAGGCGGTGAACTTGAGCCACATGACGTCAAGGTTGTTCGGTTCGAGTGTTTCCTCGCGGTGACATGAAAGGTCGCTTCGGACAAAAAGGCATATTTCGAACTTATATCTAAATCGGCTATGTAAGTCGTGTACTTGTGTTTCTGTAAGGGCTAATATGTGTGGTCTATTTGCTTGTAGATGTTGGTGTACCGAATTTATGTTTGTATTTAGGCCTCTTATGTTGCAGAAATCTATTCTAAATTGGTTCGGTATCTTTGCTGTCTGTGAAATGCGGAATGAAGGGCTCCCAGGGCCACCCAGCGCCCGGAGATCCGAATGGCCGGGGAGTTTACTTCCGGAATATTTTGATCCTGGAAGCACCATCATGTCCATATATTCCTACTGTGGAACCCGAGACCACCAGCGCGGAAGCGGAACGTGATTTGGGAAAACCACTTAGCGCTTCCCAATTCTGGTGGGGTGGTCTTTCACCGGACGATGCGAGTAGACTTATGCATCTACCACCTAGGTGTTCAACACGTAATTAAAGAATAAGATAAAATGTAGACACTAGATCCATCAATGGACCAAACGGCAGAACCACTAATAATACCATTAGGAAATGTGTATTCAGAAATATTAGAAACCGACAAAAAATGTTGAGCAGGTATGAATTTACGGGACGGGATGATGACACTTGTCCGCACAGGCCCGCATTATTTTCATTTAGATAAAATTTTTGATATTCCATTTGAAATGAACCTAAATAGCCAGTTAAAATTGTGTTTTTAGTCATAGTACCTACATGTGGTTATTTCGTATTTCATTTGCTACCGTATATAATAATCTTTATTTAGAAACATGGCGTCCTTTGAGCTTTAGTGAAATTTGTGAAAGTGAAACAAATCGAAAAGGGCATCTATCAACAGATGCTAAAGAAATTATTAAGATCGTGTTTCTAACCTTAATAGAGCGTGGTAATTTGTGTCTTAAAAATGTTGGAGAGAAAATAGCTTTACTTACAAGGAAACGTTTTTCCACGATGTGGAAAATTACCCCTTTTAGAACGCAAAAAAAGAAGTGATGCTGAAGTTGTCAGAAAGTTAGACCGTTGTGACGAGGACATTATACGACACCAATATGTTCTAACTTTAGACAATTTAATGAAAATACTTGGAATCCAGGCGTCTGTCTTCAAGAATGGCGGGGGAAATATTTGAGAGAAATCAGTGACTACAGAACACAAAAAAGACCAACAATTTATTTAGATGATTTGATACCCATGACAACCCAACCAGTGGATGGGACGATTCTAGCGGTAAGTGTGTGACACGTGCTCTGTCAAACCGCGGTAAAATAATAACAATGTTACATGCTGGATCTGAAAACGGGCTTGTGTAAAACATGTAAAGAAAATAGGAATAAGGTATGTCTATATTAAAAATTTAATAGAAAAATTAGTTATTAATCTAGATGATAGTAGCGGTAGTGAAACAGATTTAGTTGAGTAATATAGTACATAGTGTATACTAACCCTACAGGGAGAGAGCTACAGATTCAGGGCTGCTAGAGGATGTCCGCAGAGCGGGGTTTTGTCGCCCCATCTGTGGTCTCTCCTGATGGATGGTCTGCTGGCGGTCCTCTCGCTGTGGGATGTGGAGGTGCAGGCATACGTGGATGATCTAGTAATACTGATAAGAAGCAACTTGCAAAAAACTATTTCAGAGGATCTGCAAGAGGTGCTAACCGTGGTCTATGACTGGTGTGAAAGGGAACAACTATCTGTGAACCCACACAAAACAGTTATAGTACCGTTCACAAGGAAGAAATGGCTGGAAGACCTAAGACCACCTTCACTCAAAGGAGAAACTATCCCATTTGCGAATACAGTGAAGTATTTGGGAATTACCTTAGATAAAACACTTAACTGGAATGTGCATCTGGATAAAATTGCCGCAAAAGCGAAACTGTCATTATGGATCTGCAGACGCATTTGCGGCAAAACATGGGGCATACATCCCAAACAAATGCACTGGCTCTATATCGCGGTCATAAGACCAATGATAACATATGGGGCAGTAGCTTGGTACTCTAAGAGCTTACAGAGCTCCGCGAGAATCAAATTATCTACCTTACAAAGACAATCGTGTCTGGCAATTAATGCCGCTTTCGGCACTACACCCACGGCAGCGCTTGAGTGTCTTCTAAATCTGCCACCTCTTCAAATAGTGCTGGAGAAGGAGGCTAGATGGGCGACGTATAGATTGACACAGGCGGTGATCAACAATCCGCAGGCGATCATCATGTTACCCAACAGGCTGGAAAATGCCAATGAGCAGGACAGTGTGTTGGGTCTACCATCAGATGTTATGCCTACCAAAACCACCTATTACCATGCCTATGACGTACTCCTACCAGAGAGAAACGAATGGACGAAGGACTCTGAAAATCTGAGAAGAACAGAGAGTTCACTGATGGCTCCAAGACCAATGAAGGTACGGGAGCCGCTGCAGCGAATAAAAATGGTAAAGTTGAGCTTAAATGTTCCCTAGGCAAACATGCAATCATTTTCAGGCTGAAGTTAAGGCCATTGATATGACTGCACAGTGGCTCATCGATAGAAACTGGAAAGGCAAGTCAATGAAAATTTTCTCGGACAGTCAAGCAGCTCTAAAAGCTCTTGATTCTAGCCGTTGTTCATCCAAGACAGTATGGAACTGCCAGGAACTACTCACCAAACTAGGGAGAGAAAACAAACTTACACTGATCTGGATACCTGGACATATAAAATATGAAGGCAACGAAAAAGCTGATGCTCTTGCGAAGCAGGCGGCCGCAACGGCCTTCATAGGACCAGAACCAGTACTGGGAATAGCTTATAACACAGCTAAAGAAGCCCTCTCCAGGTGGACACAAAAGCAATTTGTAGATAAATGGAGAGAATTACCAGGCCTAACTCATTCAAAGTTGGCGGTGATTCTGCCATCAGGAGTGAGAACCGGGCAGCTTCTTCAACTTGGCCGGCAGCAGGTACAGGCAGTTGTTGGCATGTACACTGGCCATTGTCGGCTAAGAAGCCACATGAACAAGATAGGGCTCTCCGAAGAAACGGAATGCCGCTTGTGCTTGGAGGACGAAGAAACAATGGAGCATGTTATATGCGACTGTCCAGCAATGGAAAGAACCAGACAAACACTCTTTGGAAATACTCAAATCACACTTGCAGATTTGAAAACCCAGAGAGCTGTTCAATTTCTTGAAAAGGATCGAGCCTCTGGCATAGTGGAAAACACAGATGTGAGCCACAATAGACCAAGGGTCGCAGTGGAGGGTCCTATTTGGACCCACTCACGTGTACAAATACAATACAATAGTGTATACTAAGTATTTATACTTATGTAAATATTATAATGTGTTATCGTGTTATTATCGTGTTATATTTAATTTAATATAAAAACTCTAGCCTTATTTTCTGCGAACCTAACAGAGTTAATATTAGAATTAAAAATGAACATTACTCAGGACCTGAACGAATTTTCGTTTGCCATTATAAACCTTACAGCTGTGGATGAAGGGGAACATTGTTATATGTTATTGAGTTGTTTTCTAACTTTTTGGAGTTTTTAGTCGGTTTCTAATATTTCTGAATATATTTTACAGATGGTGCTATGTCAGATTTTAGTTCGGAAGTACCTGGCTTGTCGGATATAGAAGGTATTTAAGATTATATTATGTATATTTGTTGTTAAGACATTAATTTTAATAAATATTTTAGAATCGAATATCTTAGAAATGTTCTTTTATTAATAATAAGAATAATTTTCTCATTATTGTTACCGTCTTTTCAGGTGGGTAATTATCTGGTATTGATGGGCGCCGTTCTGTCTTATTTTGATGTCTGGATCTTGTATAATACTAGTTTTACTCTTGTAACCAATATGCCACTGCTCGGCCATTCTCGGGCATTCAAGGCAAAAAATACCAAAATTAGAATGTGTTTCTCCATAAATGTTAGTCTAAGCTAATACTACCCCTAAGAATAACCTTGTTGCACCTTTTTTGCCTAAAATGTACTGTGGGATACTGAGACTTGTACTATTGCGTGAGGTTAATTTGCATAATTTTTGATAATTTATTACTTCGCCTTCCGAAGGGACCGACATCCTGTGTGTAATTAGTAATAATATAATAATCTTTTAATAGGAATACACTTTAAACTTTTTCAGAACAACTAAATAGAAAATGCAATAACTCATCTCTACTGTCCAAAATATAACAGTATCTCATAATGGACATTATTGGAACTCAGGCAAACTTATTTCGTTATACTTAATTTTAAATTGGACTGGTCTATTGAAATGAATTATTATTATACATAAAACAATAAATCGAAAATTAATTTAAAATATATCAATATTCCAAACATAATCATAATGTGTTACCATTTCTACTTCTCTTATTCTAAAAATATTTAGATGATGCAAATCTTTTTACAGGTGACTCATATAATCGTGGAATCACAGGTAGGACAAAACTAAAAATGGTCAATTCAAGAGCACACGTTTATACTTTTAGAAACACTTCGCGCGTACCGGTTATTACACGTAAATGTTAAAATGATTGAAAATAATTGTATGGTTGTTATAATTTATACTTTAGAAAATATCAATTACTACTACAATTCTTGGCAATGCAATGCAATTGCAATTACTTTTTTACAAATGTTCTTAAATTATTTATTAACTGATTATTTCTAGTAGTTATTACTACCTGGACGTGCAATAATCATGTCATTATCTTTATATTATCGAAGAATTCGAAATTTTGTGCTACCAGGGTTTCACTATATTGTTAGTTTGGGGGGTTTCCACAACAATTTAAAATTTTGGATGTATGGTGTCAGTATGCATGTATCAAAACAGTGTCGCATCTAGGGAAAATAGCACCTATGACAAGCTGTGAAGATGAGTTTAGGTCCAAATATCTGACTCCCACGACCCTCTTATATTTAAATTGCCATTGCGACGTCATTGATAGTTCAAAAATACACATCAAGCTTTCTTAGATTTTATTTCATTCGTAAATAATAGTACTGAATTAGTACTACCCTCCTTTACATAGTCTTCTTGTAGTCTTCCTGGATCCATAGACTTTCAATAAGAAGAGTTAATTATGGGGATTCTGCTCTTCATACGCTCATAATTTTCAAAAATAACGATTACAATAATTTTTTTTATATAATTTCATGTTTTCATTTTTTGAGAGCAAAGTTATCACCATTACAGCTGCAGATGCACACAAATTATATTTTTTAGGCTGTCACTCCCAGGATCAAACCATTGAGAAGGAATCGAAATTTGACGTCAGTGTCTTGCAAATGAGCTAAATATTGATTTTGATATATTCAAGGAATGCTGGTTTTTATTATTCGCCTTATTACCCTGTATCTTCGAAATAAAACATTTTTGAACCAGTGGCCAGAAGAACCTTGTTATTATTATTTTTTTTTTAGCTACACCTCTTATACTCGAAAACGGCCTTTATATTAGTCGCAATGGTTAAAACACAGTGTTGGATTTAAGGCATGATTTTATTGCTCCATTGATTTATGATATTATCATAAAACAATATTGAAATGAGGTTAATAATTCCAGATATTATTCAGCTTTCAAGTGCATGTCAAATATCATGCTTAGATCATTACAAACTAGTTTGTTTGTTAACAGTTTAGCGCGTCTTTTATTGTAAAATCGATTAACGTATAAATAATTCTTAATACACTTAACATACCATGTAGAAAATTTTGAATTAAAATTTTAAGAAAATTTTGAAAACATGCTTTTAAAATACTGCTATTAAAAAGCAACTTTACTGATATCGACAGTGGTTTCTTGTATTCGGTTTATTGACAGCAATTTTCATTTCTTAACATAAAGAAGATATTTAAATAAAAACACTTTAAATTATAAATAATTATAAAAATATATAGTTTTTACATTGTCAAGCGAAAACTTGGAGAAATGTTTGGAAAGTTACTTTTTAAAAGCAGAACATTATCGACCAGAAAGGCAGATGAGATGATAAAAATTATAATTGGCAAAAAAGAGATAGAGTGAAAATACAAACCTGGCAATGATGCCGAGCTCGAACTGGAGTTCTTATCGAACTCGTCGCCTGTTGAGTACAAATGAATGGTGAACGTTAGCAACAAACAAGACTATATACACAACACAAGCTTGCAACAAATAAACATTTTGTCAGTGAGTTAATGATTGGATGAATTAGAAAAAATACAGACATTTTTTTAAAGTAGGTTTTCAGTTTTTACGCACCACATTAAATTAGAGTATTATTTGTATATTTGGTTGGTTCCAGGTGAATATGTTAGAAATAAAACTTTAAAATATTATTATTTCATCTGATATAGTTTGTTGAATAGTAGAAGACTTAATTAAGATTTGAAGATATTGTCCTAAAAGTGGGGACATTTCGTGAAACCTAGACCAAACGGGGAGAAGCCATGTACTTTTTATTTGCGCCCACGTTTTGGCGTCTCGACGCATTTTTGTATCTTCGAATTTTATATGGGACGTTGCTCAAGTAAAAGCAATATATCCGCAATGACTACACATTCACGAAGGAAATAACTGGATGAAAAATTCTTTAAATAGGCTAGTGGCAAGTGACTTATACATGTCATTTTGTTACAAAAATTCTCACGATTCTTCCATTACTTTCTAATACAAGTTCTTCGGTATTGGAAACATAGAAAATCCTTTGAAATTTAGGGAATAGGCTAAAAGTAATAGTTCACCTGTCTCTAACTATTTTCTAATATGCATTTAATCTCCAAAATGTCTCCTTAATCCCATAACAAACACAGTTTTCCCCACTTAAGATGAGCATAACGATTCATATTATATACAGTGTAGAGGAAAGGCGGGTAAGAATTCAGATCGCACTTGTTTCACTTATGAACTGAAAGTCACCCAGCAACGTCGCCCATAGAAGTATACCCTTTGGTAATGTTTAAATGTGTTAGCAAAAATTCTTGGTCATCGGAGGTGTTTTTACCATTAATTATATTCTTATGATGTTTAAATTTAGAAAAATACCCTCTATAAGAACGTTAATAAACTGAGGATATACGACTTAGTTATTATCTTTACCACAACTTGCCAAAATAAGCATCAATATTTCAAATAACTTATTTATTTAAATGCTAAAAACTTTCACAAACATTCCAAATACAATTAATTTTATTTCAAATTAATATGAAGTTATGGTATCGCCCATTAATTAATGAAAAATTCTCTTATAATGTGTTTCACCTATATTATCAGACTAATAAACCAAAGCAAAATAAGATACTAAGTTTTAATCTATGTCTTATAACATTAATATTGCCCAATTCCTATCCTGAAATAATTCCAACTAAAAGCTGAAATCTTTAAGGTCTTGCTAAATGCAGTCATCATGAAACACTATAAATAGGCAGTATTGTACTGAACTAACTGTATACTAAATCAATAAGATAACCGCTGAAGTAAATAGGTATATTTATAGACGGTCAATATCTACAGGTATAAACGAGGTGATTATTAGCCAAACTTAATCTAAATTAATCCCATGGCAGCGATAATGTCAGTAGGCTAATAAACTGCTGCTCAGTTATACTAAATCAATAAGATAACCTGTGAAGTAAAGCGGTGTATATAGTCGGTGTGTATCTACGGTTAAAACGAACTGAGCTCAGTTCGATTCCTGTATCAAGACGAAAAATTAAAGTTGCAAATTGCAGTTATGTGAAACAAATTACTGCCATGAGCCATATAGCCAATTACAGTAAAAATAAGTCAATTAACTATTCTACCATTAGCAAAATGAGTTATTCTTTACTTGAGATAATATCAGATATGATAAAAAATAAGTATCTCCCTAGCAACTATGAAAAGAAGCAGAAATATATATATTACTAGATAATTCCTCTTCATAAGGGAGGTGAAAAGGATGTCTTATGCAATTATTGCCCAATTGCTCTGTTGTCTGTACTCTCTAAAATCATTGAAAAGTTATTAAAAAATCGCCTCATGCCATTTCTCCTTAGACATGGCATACTGTCTCCGGAACAGTTCGGATTTTTACCAACAAGTGTACTGATGACGCCATGTTCTTGTTGCGTCACGATGTTTACTCATCCCTTAACAACAATCTCCCCACTGCTACACTCTTCAGTGATTACGCTAAAGCGTCTGACTGTGTGTGTCATGACATCTTGTTAAGAAAACTAAATTTGTGTGGAATCCTTCGAACTGGTTTCAATCTTATCTTGAAAATAGACAGCAGTTTGTTAGAGCGAACGGTTCTGATTCTGCAGATTAATTACCAGTGGAGTTCCACAGGGCTCTGTTCTTGGGCCTATCCCTTTTCTAATATACATTTATGACACCACATACCTAAAAATCAATGGTAAAATTTCCCTCTGTGCTGACGACACAAGCATAACTTGGAGTGAATCTAATACTTCCTCCCTACACTCTAATATCTCCATCAATCTCGTGACAATCAAAGCTTGGTCTGACTCAAGTGTTTCAACGTTGATAAAACGGTAGCCTTATCTTATAAAACAACCTTACAACAACCTTTGCTACTTTACAACAGCAATATTAAATACGTTGAATCGGCTAAATTCCTAGGTTTGAATATTAGTGCCAACCTTAAGTGGTCCGCACATATTGGTTCTTTAACAAGAAAACTATCTTCGGCCTGCTTCGCAATTCGATCAGTTTCGAAGGAACTAAATTTGTCTACTGTAAGGCTCGCTTACTTCTCTTTGTTTGAATCTCATCTTCGCTATAGCCTTCCTTTTTGGGGCTGCTGTAACACCGAGGAATTTCGTGTCATTTTCAAACTTCAAAAGAGAGCTATTCATTATTTATTTGGTCTTAATGGCAGAGCTCATTGTGAATACTAATTAAAAAAATAAAAAATTCTTACGTTTCCTGCTTTGTTTATTTTAGAAACAACTTGTTTAATACGCAAATATCGAACCATATTTCCCGAAAGGCCACAACATGAGTACCCAATAATAAATTCGTGTCAGGACATCTACATTCCTTTTCCCACCTCTGAATTAACAAAAATTCTATTCTTTACAACTCCAAGAAGTTTTATACAATACACTCCCGCTACATCTTAGATCCATCCGTACATTTGCTAAAATTCGTGAAAAAACAAAAGTTTACCTGCTAGAAAGTCCTTATTATTCTATAAATGAGTTTTACGTGGATACATTTTTTTCTCCATTAATTTCAACTAATCGTTAATCGTTATTAAATTTTATAGGAGGTATAGGATTATCTTTTTGACGGATGAGTGGATTCGCGGATATACAGTAATTACACAAAATTAAATTTTCCAAGCTATCCTTATTTTTCCAACAGCACGCTTCGCTTTAATGTCTGTTTCATATTTTGATAACACTGAGTTTCTTTACCCTATGTTTTGTGTATTTCCTGTAGATTTAGTATAACTGCTTATGATGTTCTGTAATATAGTTTTTTGATAAATCGTGACCAATTTCAACTTGAAAATTGCTTGTTGTTCTATTTTTATTGTATATATTATTGTATATATTGAGTTTTGTTTTGTATTTGCTCTACTATGGTTAGTTTATTTATTTAATTCGCTTTGCCCATAAAATGTATTTAAATTTTTCTGTGGCAATAAAGCATACTTGACTTTGATTAGATAACCTATAGGTTTTTAAAGGTAAGTTCGATACGCAAAATGGCAATATCAGTAAACGATAATATAAACGATATAGGTAGCAAACGACCTACAGTCGTTTGACAGTCATTCATTTATTCAAATGATATAATCCGATAATGCATACGATAAGAAAAGCAAACGACCTACAGCTGTTTAACGGTAGTAATTCATTAATCAAAATGATATATATTATGAAAATATATACGCTAAGGAAACAAAGAAAATTTTACTTGTATGTAAATATGCGGAGCTAGCGTTTCCTGCGATCGTATTACCTTGTTAAAAGGCCTCTGTACAGCTAAATGATACCGGAAACTTGCTAGGCCAGCATAGAAAGTCCGCTGACAGACGCCAGCCCCACAGGGAGGAAATTCTATCCCACAGAAGGACCCTAGGTAAATGATAAACTATTTTAACCATGTTCAAATATACCTCTAAAAAATGGAGTCCCACACTACTCATCACATAGCGGTTATAGGCTATATGACCGATAATTTTAGAAAATACACACTCTAGCTCATTTGCGAATGGTAAAAAATTACAACGATTATTTTAGATACTGAAAGACTGCCTGCTCGCCACGAGTATCTAGACGAGAAGGGCTGTCAATTCCCCAAAAAAGAATATATATCTGTTAACTGGTGCTCCAAACGGATTAATCTTTCGAGCGACTCGGAACAACGGAAGTAAGGTGGCGAGAAGTAAGGTAGCGAGAGTATCGTCAACACACATCGACCAGTCAAAGGGGGAAGTCGCACTGCTGGATAACATTCGTAACATTACAAAGTTCAAAATTACAAAGTACATTTGAAAAATCAATCGAAAATTTTTGTTTATTCGAATCTGTTTGAAAGAGAGTGGCGCAAGATTAGAGTAAAATATCCATATCCAAAATTATCGGAATAAATGAAGCAAGCAATTTCATACCCACCTCTCTTGGGTGACTCAAAACACTCTTCATACCGGACTTGGAAAGCGACTTAGCTAATGACTGCAAATAATTAGACAGCAGCTTTTCTGGCTTATCGATTGAATCATTGCGACATTTAGTCTTTGATTCCGCAGAAAGGAACAACGTTAGCCACATATTTAATAAACTTAACAAAACGGTGGTAAATTGTATCATCCGAAAAATATCAGCATATAACGATGGTTTGCGCTTTGGGTAATGATCCGCCTTTAATATTTCCACGCAAAACAAGAAAGGAAGAACTGATTAACGCCGCTCCACCTGGTACAATACTACAAGTTTTAGACTCAAAATTCATAAACTCGGAATTATGTCTTGAAAGGATTTCATTTTCAAAACCATGAAAAAAAGCAGCCTTGATGGTCGAGTTATTTTAATATTAGACAACCACTCGAATCACATTTTATTAGGTGCCACTAACATACACTGCCGGACAATTTTAGGGGATATGGAAATTTAATGTCTGAACTTGAACTGGAATAATATATATAATTTTCACTCAATCTCCAAAAATGTTTTTTACTCTGAAAGGTGTATCCTTCTATTTTAATTATATGCTAGGAAAAATGAAATTCATTAAACAGTGCGCCACATACAAGGTGAAATATAAATTATTATTTTTTCCCATTTCTTAAAACCCATGTATAAAAAACAGCACCACCGAATTAAGTGATCTCTCTGAACATGTAGGGTGGCGGAAGTGTCAGCTATATTTTGTTTTTTGAATTTTGTTTCTATCTCATGTAATAAAGTTTGGATGACTGTTTTTCTAAAACTATGCATTTTCACATTAATGCATTATGGTTCTCAGGTTCTAGTTAGAAGCTGAGTGTGCTGTGCTCATTATTTGTTATTTATTATTGTAACCATAATGGGACATTTAAAAATTTACAGTTGTCATTTGGCTATTTTTCTTTATCGTGTTTTCAAAGTATTACTACGATATGCCCCGACATTTAACTCCAATTGAAGTTGGTCGAGCTATTGGTATGCTAGATGGTGGAATGAGGCAAGCCGATGTAGCTGTCCACTTTAATACTTCACAAAGCGTTGTAAGCCGTGTGCTAAAACGATTTAGAGAAATCAATTCAGAATCGAGACGTTCAGAACAAGGTCGAAAAAGACAAACAACAAGGTTTCAAGATCGCTTCATAGCGCTTTCAGCGCAACTGGAAGGTGCTGCAGGAGTTAATATTACTGCATAAAAAGTAAGAAGATGTTTGGCAGAGGCTAAACTTGTGTGTCGCAGGCCAAGGAGAGGAATGCCACTGACTAACCAGCATAAGCGTAGAAGAATAGAGTGGGCAACTGAACATCAACACTGGGAGGCTGAGTGGAATAGAGTTCTGTTTTCAGACGAGTCCCATTTTGGACTGTACAGCGACTCAAGAATAATTCGAGAATGTAGGCATAAAAATACGGCTCGTCACTTAGGGCATGTGCATGTTCATCAATTTCGCGGTGGAACTGTTATGGTTTGGGCTGGCATTGCAATGGGGCGATGTACTCAGCTGTATATCTGTAATGGTAGTATGAATGGACTAATCTATGCCCGGGATATTATAAATGAATTAGTAGCGCCTATAGCACAAGAAATGGGTGAATTTACTTTTCTTGATGATAACGCACCACCGCATCGTACGCGAGATGTTATTGCTGATATTGAAAGTCGTGGTATAGAGCACTTGAGATTATCTGCTCTTTCTCCTGATTTAAATCCGATAGAGCACGGCTGATAATGTCACAGCGTGCCCTTGACCATTTTCAGCAGCCGCGCCGTTCAAAATCTGGCACAACTTAGAGCCGTATTACCAATTTTGTGGAATAACTTACCGCAAGAACCTTTTGATAGTTTAGTGAGGAGCATGCCGCGAATGATTCAAGCCGTCTTGGAAGTTCGTGGTGGTCAAACTAGGTACTGATGTTCTGTTTGATTTTCTTATGTCATGTATTGTCATTGTATTAGTTACAGTAAAAATTAAATTATTTATATCTAGATTATCATTTCCTTATGAAAATACTATGCATTAATATGAAAATGCCTCGTTTTAAAAAAACAATCATAGAACCTTTATTACATGAGATAGAAACAAAATTAAAAAAATAGATTATATTTTACGACCCTAGATGATCAGACAGATTACTTAATTCGGTGGTGCTATCTTTTATATTGGGGTTTTTAAAATTGGAAAAAAATAATACTTTATATTTTACCTTGTATGTAGCGCATTGTTTAATACATTTTATTTTTCCCAGAATATAATTAAAGTAGCGGTATACACCTATCAGGGAAAAAACATTTTTGGAGATTGGGTGAAAATTATTCATTTTATTCGAGTTTAAGTGAAGACATTAAATTTCCATAACCCCTAAAATTATCTGGCAGTGTATATAGCAGCGTGATTATTTAACTTTTGAATTTACTACCTCATAGCAGTCACTAATTGCAAGTTCTTGATATAGGTTTTCTTGGACCCCTCAAAACTGTGTACAGTCAAGAGTGTGAAAAGTGGGATATCCCTAACGCCGGCCGAGTAATCATGCAATAACAAATAGGTGAATTATTTGGCACAGCTTTTGCAAGACTAGTTTCAATTGAAAAAAAACCATAAATGTGATTTGATCGTACGGAATTTGGCCCTATGATGCAGAAGTATTCAACCCCGAAGATTTTTCACTGTAAGTGACAGGCTGCTGTCACCATCCGAGAACATTTCAGAATAGATCGAAGAAGGCGACATAGCCCTCAGCAAAATCATAAGAACTTCACTTCAATCCAACGACAATCCTTAACGCTCCACCTCTCATCAAGGCTTTAATGGGACATCCGTTTTAACACCTTCAAAGATCTTGGTATCACCAGAAATAATAAAACTTTTTCCTAAAGCAAATAGATCAGTGAAAAAAGGATGGGGAAGAAATCAGAGCAGAAAAGAGTCGCCATACAAAAATTAACTGGAACAACAGATGCCAAGCAATGCAAAAGGTACGAAAACAAAAAGCAAGAAAAACCGACTGCTCAAAAAACGTATTGCCTAAAGGGCAACGAAATCACGCCATATGTAGAACTGGGACCGTTCTGAGATCAGTGCGAAGTTGAATTTGAATAAATTATCAATTAAAATCCATGTGTACTCTTAGCGTTCACCTTGAGAACTCTGAATATTTTTTAATCTTCAGGAGTTTGAAATATTCACGTTTTTGTGTTTTTTGGTGTGAATTTTAATAGTATATTTCCACTAAGTGCGTTCTCTTGCCTGACTTTCTCCTCACTATTAAAGTTCGCAGCATATGAGAAATTTAGTATTAATGGAATTAGAGGAAATTTGTCTTGGTTAGCTGTTTTGGCTTTAAATTAAACCACAAATAATGTTAGCAACTGGTGACCAGCGAAACTCGCTAATCCTCCAAATTAACATTTCCCTAAGGAAATTGCGAAAATTGCATTTTTGATTGAATTTCGAAAAGGTTTACATGAATAAGTTGTTTCTCTTGGAATAAAAAAGAAGAGATTAATTTCAAATTAAAAGATCAAGTTTTAATCAAGACCCAAATTATTTCAATAAAATTTTGTGGACCAATGAGGTGATATTTACCACTGCTCGTATTGATAATAATGAAAATTCACAAGTTCTTGAGCCAATTGCTTTTCAAGCACGTTCCTCAATACGACTTTGGTTCGGCATTTTGGGGCATATGGTCTTAGGACAGGGTTTTACACGCGGCACCATAAATGTGTTAAGATACCAGGAACTTTTGGAAAATGAAATCGGATATTTTGTCCATGAACTGCCAGTTTAAACTTGATAAAATATAATTTGGCGATAAGACGGAGCACCTCCCTGCAGGACTTTGTTCATTATAATTATCAAGTGTGGATGGGCAGATATGGGACAGTTAACAGGATCGCGAAATCCCCAGATGTAACATCCACGAATACCTTCCTTTGCAGATATTTAAAACATACATAGAGCAACATTTTCGAAGAAATAAGAAATTTAAATGCAGTTTAATAGAAACATCAAAATCATAATAAATGTGGTATATTACAAAGGTAATACATAGCTGGCCTTGCTTCTTTGAACAACCATTGAAACAAAAGCATGTGTAAAAGTAGGCGAAATCAAACAACTTTTGTTGGGCATATATTTTTTTTATTTCAAGAATAAGACAGATATTTTCATTTAAAGACTTATATGGATCACCCTGTATATGGTTTAAGCCGCTAAGATATTACTTCGGCTTGACAGCTTTTTCAAAACAGCAAACTGCAGGCAAGCAGTGTTATTGTAACATTAAAATAAATTAAGATGACATAAAAATGAGCGAAGCGTTAGAGTTCATCAACGATTTTTTTTGTATGTGTATTTATTTTAGTTCTATTGCGTTATTGTGGGTTTGATAAAAAAAAAGGTTTTTCGGAATGGATGGCTTTAGTAGTAGTCAGTAAAAATTTAAATATTAACCTTGGCGGAAGTACCGGATCACTGCAGGACTTGGCTTATATTGCAGATGGTGAAATGTCTGTATTTTTTCCAAATATGGCTTTAATAAAACAATCTAATACATCTCACACCAAACACTGAAAAGTCGTCTATTTATTCTCGGGTTTATTGGAAGGTTAAGATAAATAGAAGACACAATTCAACATATGTTTTCAATAATAATTTGCCATATTTTATTATTTAGGGCATTTCGTTAGGTCGTTTAAAAGGTTATGGTAAACACAAAAAATAAGTGTGAGTTTTAATATTAATTATGTTACTATTATATAGTAATATGCTCAATAGTTAAGATGATTATTTATGATATATTGGGGTTATTAGGCAATAAGGAAAATTTTAATTTTCATTATTATTAATTGCTTAATAATCAATAATTAATCACACCAAGATATATAAATACATATGGATCAGGAAATCTTTGACTGTCGAACTGTCGGTCGGGTACAGGTTATCAATAAGTTTAAAGAAAAACTATTTTTTCGGTGCCACGGGAGATGCATGACCAGAAAAAATTTAAAATCCTCTCGCCCTTCACGGTTTCAAATTTTATATCTTAATCATTAGCGGCGATAAAAAATACACTACATATGACTTTGTGATTTTCACCCCGATAATTGAGAAATGATTTCGATTTTCTACGTAATTTAGGAAAAATAGATGTAGTTATACAGACTTTTGTAATATTTGTGAAGATCCTAAATTTATTTTAAATTATTATTCTTATTTGTAGAAATAATCATTATTTATAGATAAATTACCACTAAATTACTGAAACAAATATCAATCAGTTTTTTGTTTAGCATAAAAAGCACGTAGGTAATATTGCTTTAATTATACGGTTCGCTGTTTTAAAACTAAAAAACGGCCAATATTTGTAAAATTATCAAGAGATGCACGATCAAAATCTATTTTGTGGTTTTAAAAAATTCATTACCGAAAATATTACATATTTTTCTTTTCATTTTTCTTCCTCTGATCAGACTCAACAAATGATGAAGTTTTAATTTTTTCTAAAAATAACATATTTCATTTGTAATATTTTCATACCCTCTATCTTGAAAAAAACGTTACCGGATTCACATTCATATGATATGATTTACATATTTTTGGGTGGGCTATATGCGATCAAAGCTTGAGACAGTTATTAAGCTGTATAAATCTATTTTCTTTCCCTTGAAACTACTATGCAGTATAGAATGATAATTTACTAATCACCGTATTTTTTCATCCATAAGTGAGGTTAAGAAAAAGCAAACGTATACATTCACCCCCACAATTCCGATATGGGTCTTAATTAAACCAATAGGAATGCACAAAAGTGACAGTTAAGGGGTGGAGCTAGATGCAACATATGAAATTTGAAAAATGTAAAAACAAAACCAGTAACTTTTTCTGCTAGATGAGAGGAGAATCTCTCCTAGTTCATACTAATTTTGTGAAGATGGAGGAAGATAGTCTAACTAACTCAAACTAACCCAAACTAATTTTTGCCAGTAACTTACACCAAGCTTTAATTAAACATATTTTAATGTAATTGATGTTTTTAATTGGGTTTTTTTGTATCTCACTCGCCAGTGAGGGAAGTAAGAAAATTAATTTTGAAGTAAGTAAAATTTTATGCGATGCTAATTCAACTACGTCACTCTGAAATAAGTTTTTAATATTCCTATATTTTAAATTTTTTCGCATTTGTTTGTTGATTTAAAAAATGTATCTTATTTTTCTAGAAAAACTAACTAACCCAAACTAATCTTTGCCAGTAACTTACACCAAGTTTTAATTAAAGATATTTTAATGTAATTGATGTTTTTAATTGGGTTTTTGTATCTTGAACACAAGATGTTCAGGTTAGAAATTTTTGTATCGGACGTTGCGACAAAAAAGTCTTATAAAAATTTTATTAAAATAAACTGAAAGGAAACTATCTAATTAGAAACTAGCTAAAAGGTTAAACAGGTTTCACCCTCTCAAATTAAAATAAATATACCAATTTAAAAATTGGCTTTTCATTCATCCAATATTATATATCATTCTGATTTTATGTATCTTGCTGTGATGTAAACTGATTATTAATTAATATAATTGTTTATTAGACTTTGTAATTCTCTTATAGGACCCGGTGTTCTTATAAAAAATAATAAAATAAATTATCAATTCACTTTCAGGTCTATTATGAACAACAGCATTCCCGTAGGTACTACATCTAAACCGCTAACCACTGCGATCTATAGTGATTCTCAGTGCATGAATGAACAATAACAAGGCACATAAAACATTTGTTTAGAAAGGTTTTTTATTTACCTCGATAACCGTCCCTTCCAGGTATCTGCAGAGTGCTGGGTTGAGTTAGTGCCTTTTGAACTAATCCTGTAAGGTTGGCCAGCTGGCGTTCCATATTTTCTACTCGTAACCTGTAAAAATAATAATATTTCCTATGTAACTTGGTGGTATTTTGTCACAGAGCAAAGACCAAACAGGTTACCCGGAATATTGCAATATGAAATGTATTGATGTTGAAGATTTTAGCAGAAGAGTTATTGAGAAAATAATGGCTTTACTGCTTTAAGAGCCCGTTCATTCCCTAATCATATCGTTCCCAATAAAAGTTGGGGAGTTAACACGTTGAAATAAACATTGAAAAGACAATAACGTCCGCAAGCAAGAGATGAAAAGAATGTATTAAATAATAAACAATTGGCACGTTGCTTTATCAGATGCCACAGACGGGAGTCAACACTCAGTGTGCAGCTTCATTTTCGTTGTTGTATTTCCATTGCTTATTTCATAAGCGTCAACTCTATCACTTTGAGCTTTTGATCTTTTGCGGTTGGTGCTACAGGTTCTTCGCAGATACGGCTTACATGTCGCCTCTTAGCAATGCAAACAAAGGCAGCTATTTTATGAGAACATTGGCAGTGGTGGTTATTACAAGAGAAGGAATTAAAATTAGTTTATTCCTCGTTCTTGGGAATTTTAACGAGCGTCTTAAGAGTGTGCCTGAGAGTCGTGATTTTCAGAATTGTTTTGTTGTTGTTAAAATTGTTGTTGCTATTATCGTTATCGCTGTTGTTATTTACATAATTAATCAAGATGGCCATGTGGAGACCTCTTGACGTTTCTGACAATGAAACGGACAATGTAGAAGCCGATTCCATGGCGTAGACGTCGAATTTTTATATATTATTTTAAATATTTACATTTCCTTAAAAAATGAAAGCCCTGGAGCTTTACAAAACATAATTTTAAAAAGGATTTGTGTGCTCATTAAATTTGCTCGTACTACAATTTACACAGTGATCAGAGCAGGAGATATCATCGATCATTCCGTAAAATGAAAAAGAGCTAATCAGAAGCTTGAAAAGTTGATAATGGCGATAAAGAAGTTATACATCGAGTTGTATATCAATTTTACAAAGGAAAAAGTCCAGACAATAGAAATGATTCAGGCTGAGGTGGAGGTAATCCCAATTATGAATATAAATCTTTGGCAATCTTACGTTATTGTTTTTAACTGAAGTGCCTTTGTTGCGCGTAAAACGCTCTTAAATGAGTTAGCAATATAAAATGAATAAGATGTTACCTACCCTTAAGGATGTGGCCAGCGCAACATGTGCTCCGACTGCTCGTCAGCGTGGGGGTGGGTCAATTATTTACTTTTGACCAGGGCGCCACCAGTTTGAAATATCTGAATTCGCAGACCCAAACTAGAAGATCCTGGGTTTTGAGAATCCTTAAGGGCGATTCAAAATCAAACGACTCTCAACTACACTTGTTTGGTTCAGGTATTTCAGAGCAAATAAAAGACGGTACATTCGTGCAGGTTTAAGTTTATTGGGCGCTCGTCGTTAACGTGTTGTCATATTTCTTTCAATGAACAGAATGATATAAATGTAAAAAAATGTCAAAGAGCTTAATTGGAAACAAATAATGATAACCTGATATATGCTCACAAATATTGAACTAGATCATATCGGATGTAATAATATAACATAACAAATGATTATGAAAGATCCAAATTCAATTTCAACAAATTAATGATAATTTTATTTATTTAGCGTATGGCATAAGTATACAGAACATATGTTAAATTAGAGTCTAATGTCCAATTTGTTTATATAATCGATCCACGTTGGCGTCACACAGGCGAAGTCGCTCACGCTTCCTTCATACTTCCTACGTGATGTGTTGGATGGTTTGTTTTCTGCTCTGCACTCACATTCAGCAGACGGAATCCTATTCCATTTATGATGGAAATCAGCGCAGTTTCCATGGCCTGTTCTTATTCTATTAAGGGTGATCCAGGTCTTGCGGGGAAGGTTAAAACCTGGAGGAGTTTTGGTTATACATGGCATGTCTCTCATAATTGAGTTATGCCTGTCGTTCCGCACGTTCTGCCACTGGGGGATTATTCGGAAATTGTTTGCTCTCAGGTCCATTGCAGATCTGGTTGGAGGGTTTCTGGAACGCAGTCGATTGAGGTTGGCGTCAGTAATGTCTCCGTGTATGGGTTGTTGGGGATTGTTCAATATTTTCTGGAACTCTCTAAGTAAGGCATTTTGACGGTGGAGGTCTGGGGGAGGTATGTGGCTTAGTAGTGGTAACCATTGCATTGGAGTAGACTTTATTGTGCCGGAGATCAGACGCATCGTAGTGTTTAGTTGCATGTCAATTATTTTTGCATGGGAGGTGTAAATCCAGACAGGGGCACAGTATTCAGCTGCTGAGTACACTAGCCCGAGGGCTGAACATCGGAGGGTGGTTGCTGTTGATCCCCATGTTGTTCCGCAAAGCTTATGGATGATATTATTGCGAGTTCTTAGTTTTGACGCGGTGTTTTCAAGGTGCTTTTTAAAGGAAAGTGTCCTAGCCAGGGTGACCCCTAAATACTTGGGATTACTGTTGTGCCTTAGTAATTGGTCATCGGTGTGCACCTGGAGTTTCCTGTTCGCAATCTTATTATTTAGGTGGAAACAGCACACTTCGGTTTTATTCGAATTTAATTTGAGTCTCCATTGCTTGAAATACTCTCCTAGCGTTGTGAGGTCATCAGTCAGGATTTCTTCTGTGCTCTCAACCAGATTATGTCTGGTTGCAATTGCCCAGTCATCCGCGTATCCGAATTTTCTAGACCTAGTGGTAGGCATATCTGATATATACAGGCTAAACAAAACTGGAGAACGTACTGAGCCTTGGGGGAGGCCGTTGTTCAGTGTCCTTTGTGCACTTTTCAGCACTTCCGATGGTAACCTGAAAGTGTCTATCGCTCAGCATGCCATTTAGAAGTCGGGCCGTCGTTCTACATGGGATAGCTTTAAATAATTTATAGATTAGCCCATCTCTCCAGACGGTATCGTATGCAGCTGACAGATCTATAAATGCGACTGAGGTTTTAAGTTTCCTTTGGTAGCCTGCCTATATGTAAGTCGTGAGGGACAGAACCTGGTCGGTCGTACTTCTTTCTGGCCTAAATCCGGCCTGTTCCACCGGGATATTCAGGAACAGGATTAAACCTATCCTATTCAAGATGAGCCTTTCTAAGAGCTTGTATGATGTGCTTAGCAAGGCGATGGGGCGGTAGTTTTCTGGCCTATCATCTGCTTTGCCTTGTTTAAGGATAGCTATAATTGTTGTTTGTCTGAAGTATTTCGGTAGTTGTGCTGTTCTAAGAATATCCGTGTAAAACCTGCACAGTCAAGCCCTCGCAAATTCTCCGCGTAACTTTTATCAGATTCTCAGGGAATAAAATAAACTGGTAAACAGGTAAGGGTTTTTATCAAATGCGGCACACGTAAAATACAACAAGTGGGTGAGGAACTGTGGATGGATGCCATCTTGGCCAGGCGCCTTGGCAGTTTTTATGTCTTTGATTGCAACAGAGACTTCTTCTGTGCTGAATGGTTGTGAATATTCTGATTCGTCTGAACTGTTAGCTTTAAGATTTCTGTGTTCTTTTTTTATATCTTTGGGGTGCAACCTAGCTCGCGCCCGTAGAAGAATTCTACACGTGCACCGTGGGTAACGCTAAAAGAGCTAGAGCGAATAGGCGGCCAAACTATCAGTACGATCTCCTGGCCAATACACAACACGCATGAAAAACGATGGAAATTAATGATAAACGCAATATGCACAAGGCATCTATCGTCACATCAACTAGTAATTAAGGGTTATCAGTATGATACTTATTGCTATTAAGCTTTGTGCGCGTCTACCATGGTATGCGTGTCGCAGTTGTACATCAATATATCTTAACGAATCAGTTATGAACTACCATTCCGTAAAATTATTATAATCAGATAGTTCATCAGTCCGAACGAGACTGTTTATCATCTACGACGATATGTTAAATTGTAAGAATAAGGAAATATAATATAAAAAACTGTGAGGATTAATCGATCTACACTAGTAAATGTAGTAGTTATTTAGACTAGCATTGGTAAGCTATGCTTACACCTAAACAGTTTCAAAAATATTGATATCAATACCACGCAGAAAGAAGTAAAACACCCAATCTACTACCACGCTGAAAATACTAATAGCACGCCAATAACATTATGTAGAAAGATCACAAGTGTAGCCTAAACTTATCTTTTCTGGTCTCTGTCGATATCACCTCCGGCCTTCTCCACGTAGGCTGCTGCTAGGCGCTTTGGGACCCATAAACTCTCACTGGCAATTGAGGTAATGCCCACTTGGACATTCAGTAACTCTTGCTGCAGTCGATACCAAATTAAAACAACCAACTTGACTGGCTGACCGGTAGCTGCTTTACTCGCGCCAAATAAAAAACCCTGGCTACGTAGGGTTTTTGGTGGTGATGACGAATGGGAGTAAGGCTCTCTCCTACAGGCACCCATTGAGGAAGGACACGGCGTATTTTGTTCCGGAATCCTTCGCACGTGGTCAGTTACCAAAATAAATCTTGACTTCAGACAAAATCCAACTAATCCACAGTCAATTAATTAATTCCGCCAAACTGGTAACTCTGCCAACTTCTCTAGCCCAAAATAAGATTATCCCCGCAAAGGCGGATTAGAAATTCTTAAACTTTTAGTCAGGCATATGCACTACCTTCTATTTGGAGGGTTTACCAAGAGAGAGAATATGTCAAGTCAAGATCGTCCACCTTGAACGCCAAGTTCAATTTTTAAGGGCCAGGAAAAATTCGACCAATAGGCCAGCTCTACCTTGTCCTGCGGCACACGTAAAATGCAACAAGATGGTTGTCACCAAATTTAATAACACCTTCAATAAGCAATAAAACGTACCTAAGGCTGTATGATATTATGTATTGCTGGTAGTACAAAGAATCCCGTCGATAAAACCATTATCCACAATGACCAAACAAACAGAAACCACTTCATTCCGATCGGCGGCCATTTTAAACCCCTGACATCAAAACCGCTAAAAACATAAATCCGCGACGCAATAATTTAGGTCTAAACGCGCCAAGAGCCTGCGTCTCTGTTGGAACCATCTGCGAAGCAACCCGGGCGGTGTTGCCAAATTTAGGGAACATAACGCAACCACCAAACCATCTTGCCTGCGAAAGCTCAGTTAAGTCGTTTAACATCAAACTGATGGTAGCATATAAATAAATTATGTAGTTTCTTGTTGGCTTGTTCCGCAAACACATCAAAATCGCACGAGGATCGCTAGCGAAACATGCACACCTCGCAACATCCCAAAAGTGCCCCTCAATTTAGATAACCAACAATTATTGTCAAGTCAGCTATGGCTGTCTCATATGCAGTTTGAAGGTGATGATATCAGAAATAAACATTGACTGAATTTTTAACTTTTCCTTTTAAATGTTGAAACAAAACCAGGAAAATAACCCACAAACTCCGGAACCAATATTTCTGACATCCATGAGACTGTTTTAATGTATATTACCACCGAGAAGGTGATTATTCGGACAGGTAAGAGAATTATTGAATGTTTTCAAATGCACTGCTATAAATGCCCATAACTTTGAATGTTTTCTCGATAGCGATGGCCAGAATACCGTACGATTTATTGAATGATTATGTGCTAAACCAGTGAAAATGTTGATAAAGCCCGATCGATCCCGTCAAACTGCCCAGGAAAATCAAGTTACGTATACAACTACAGAACTCTCAATTTTCTCTGGAACAGTTCGATAAACGGCTAGGGTCATACGGCAACCATGAAGGTATCCAAACGAGTAAGGTGAAATAACTGGTTTTATTTGACCTCTATCTGTTACATGTTTTCATACTAATTTGACATGTAACACCTTCTGAACATGTTTTCTCACCTGGCGCAGATCAATCCCGAATCTGACCTATATAACCTGCACGCCATCCCAGGCGTGGCATCATGTCACAAAGACGTGACAATATAATCAAACTCTAACTGACCGTGCTTAGTGCTTTCGTATGTTGTTCATGAAATAAAAACAATGGTATTTGGATGAAATGTGTCCAGCATGTCATATAGAAGGAGGGTGAATATTGTACTTTGACTTCATATTATAACCCCAAATTTTTACTTTTTATCAAAATCACAGGGAATAAAATAAACTGATAAATGGGTAAGTGTTTTCTTATTATCACATTACATAAGGTCCGGGTAGGTATATGAAAATTATTGGAAATATTTTTGGATAATTATAATTTAAATGCTGGGCCGTTATACCGACCTTAAGAGTTTTTATGATGTTCCAATTATTGGTTTACAAAAAATAATATTAATTAATTCAATAAAATATTTTTCCATTTCTGGCGTTGTATGTCCATGCATAAAGAGATGCCGGCTGTAACCCGAGTCTTAGTTTTTATGCTATTCCGATGGACATGGTATGTTCTATACAACCACAGTTAGAATATCTATAGACTCTGATTCAACTCTATTAAAGCCAATAGGCAGAAACACGTGTCAGTGGTTTAACATTTATTACATCTTTTTTACCTTTTTCTTGCGCACTATGCACGTTATTGAATTTCCATCGTTTATTGCAACAGCGTCAGATCTAAGGCCAGAAGCGTTATAGGAACAGACAACTATTGAAATGTTAAATGCTTATTCAGCTGTCTTAAATTTATATTATCTATTCATATTATACAACAAATTTAAGTTACCTACCTAGTTGCATCATAAGGTACACCAGCAGGTGCCGGAAATCCAGGTCGTGGTGTGGTTCTCGGCGCTCCTCCAGGTGGCACTTTGACTCCATATAGCGAATATGATTCATCCAGAAGTTCCGTATCACTGAAATATATATACATATGAAGCATTAGTTTAGTAGAAAGTTATAATTGTATATTTTAGTTTTAACTAGGCTAGAAGTACGTGTCTCTTCGAATCAATTTGTTTAAAGGAAGGTAGCACAGCAGGCTGTACTTATTAACTCTCGCAAAACGAAAAAAGCTACAGAAATACAAAAAAGAAGATCATATCAACAGAAGAGGTAAGTGGCTTTCATGGAGTAGACTAAGATAGTTGAATATTTCTTAATCAAAATGCGTATGAAACAATCATAATTAATTTTTTTGGTATACCAATTACTTTGGCTTTTCAGCGGCGTGTTCAATTCAGTAAATTTCAAAACATTGACGTTTTGTATTATAACCATCGTCGATTTAAAGATTGAATAGTGCGATCACATCGCCGAATTCATTAGTTTCATTGACTCGTTAGCAAGACAGTTTTAATGTTTATGCAGGATCGTTTAATAAACTGGCCACTAACCTGACTTCGCAAAATATCATCAGCTGTATGCTGAATCATATTGCCAGAATCTCTTTTTTTTTTCAAAAAAAAAATATTTTGCTCAGAGATTAGAAAATTGAAAAACTTTTACTTTTAACGGCATAATTTGTAATCGTATAACCAAACTATACATGTTTATACTATGGTATAACATTATCACAAGGTATATAAGGCATAGTCGATCTTAATGCATGCTAGTGCTAATTATATAAAGATAAGATGATATTTTGATACTGTATTTTAAAATACGTGTCACGATCGATCATATCTAATTTTACTTAAAGATTTCGAATCGGCTACGTCTATGCCAACATAAGTTACACTCCTTCTTATATCATCTAAGATTTTGAGCACTTTTAAAAATTACGTCACATTTGTTCTACTTGGCGATCCAAATGGCAATTGTAGTGTTGAAAACTGCATAGTGAAAAATTTCCGTTTCATCTTTTCCTTTAGCCATGAATTTTCTGCTGATCTCTTTCCCTTCACTTTGCCCTCTGTTTTGAGTCGGCGCAACTCGCACCTTTCACCTCTCAGCACATGAATCAGATACTGTATTTTCCTTTCTTTGATGGTATTCAATAATTATTTTTATTGGTGCATGCGCTAAAGTACTCTGTCATTAGTAATCCCCTGTAACCATGAAAATTGCAGCATCCGTTTAAATATGTGCATTTCGAAGCCTTCTATTCTTTTTTTTCTCTGTGGACCCAGCGTCCAACTTTCAAAACCATAAAGCAGGACGGGGAAGACGTAACACCAAATTATCCGAATTCTCAGCTCCAGATCTAAGGCCAGAAGCGTTATAGGAACAGACAACTATAGAAATGTTAAATGCTGATTCAGCTGTCTTAGATTTATATTATCTATTCATATTATACAACAAATTTAAGTTACCTACCTAGTTGCATCATAAGGTACACCAGCAGGTGCCGGAAATCCAGGTCGTAGATCCCGATCTCGTAGAAAATGCTTTCATATCCATAAAGGTTTTTCTCGCCTGTTCAATCTTGAGAGTATTATCTATTTTCTGGTTACATTGACTGCTAATGTTAGCTCCTAGATATTTTATCGATTTGGTTTATTTAATTGTTTGTCCTTTAATACATAGGTGCACATTAATCGGTGGCTTCGAAAAAATCACTACTATGGTTTTGGAGATATTAAGACATAAACTGTACATTTCGCTGTAGTGAACTACACAATAAGGCATATTTTGTAGTCCTTGTTCATCATTGGCTGTTATGACAGTATCGCCAGCGTATCTGGTGTTCACTATAGTTTCATTGATCTTAATTCTGCCTTGAACTCCATCTCATGCCTCCTTAAATATAGCTTCCGAGTATAGATTAAACAGTAATGGGGATAAGACAATCCTGCCAAACTCCGCTTTTTGGTCACTATATCTTCTGATGTTGCTTGTTCTACTTTGACCACTGCCGTTCGATGAAAGCAGAGTTCAGAGATTATGCACAGACCCTGCTTGTCTACTCCAGTTCCTGTTAAAATTTCGATAATCTTTTTGTGTTTAACGCAATCGAGCGCTATTCGATAATCAATGACACATGCAATGATATTTACGTTTATGCCTCTACACCCCTGTGTTAGTACATTTAGAGAAAAGAGAATTCAGTCCATTTCGAATTCCAAACTGAGTGTTGTTCATTTGGTGTTCACAATTTCTGAAGATCCACGTGTGGATGATTCCAAGGATTATACAACTCACTACACATCATTCCCATATAGAGGCTTAATAAGTGATAAGCCTTTCGGGATTGTTGCGCTAAGTGGCATCATTGTTACAGTCACTTGGTGACCCATAATCAAATTTTTTATTTTAAAAATGTCAAACCAAAAGTGATTCGGAAATGTTTCTTTGACCAAAGTGGATGAAAATATAAAAAAAATCGGAACAAAAAAATACCGAGAAATCGGACAAGCATGTTTGGAGTATACTTCGAAAGTATGACGCCAGAAAAAGAACTATCGAAAATACTACAGGACTAGTCGTACAACATGCGCAAAACAGAGGGGAGCAATTATAAAGAAAGTGCCAGTAGGTTTCTATGAAATAAGATCGCTAAAATGCTACAAGATCTTTGCTTTAAGATTTCGATAATCGGCGTCTAGACCCTTTCAATGATCAAGTTTTTCAAGAGGCCCGAAATGCCAAATGTAAAGAACTCCAACAAGTGCCCAAGTTTTTGGAAGGTGAGCTCCAATGGATCGAAATCTCAAAAATAATATCATCCCATACATTTTCAAATGATGTCGCCATGGACAAATGTGTACGAAATTTGAATCCACCTTTTAAAATGTATACGATGAATTATAGAGCTAAAATAAATTGTACACAGCCATTAATACATTCTCGTATTATCGGCAGCATCGCCCCCGTAAATGCAATTTATGTAAAGTGAGGCCACCCTTTGTTAAAAAGGTATGTTATATTTTTGTGGTTCTATACAAGATAGTTAAAATTATTTATAATTTAACTAGGGTCCTTCCTCGGGTCTGAATGTCCATCCTCCGCCCGGTCTTTCTCTGGCCTAGAGAGTTTTTCAAGTTTCATTCCTGGTCGTTTGAGAACTTTTTATCGTAGTGATGCTGACCGCATCGAGTGACGTGCAGCTTCACAAGAAGCAGTAACAAACCTTAATTAGGGCCAGCCAAGCAGCGGTGTAGGTTGGTAAATAGCCACCAACCATTTTAATTCTGTGTGACCAGGTGAAAATGACATACAAATAGGCCCTATAATTACCTATCTTAATTTGATCGAACCTACCGCTAAATGAATTTTAATCAATTTCTATCTTTTACTGTTTGTATTACCGTTCCTTATCGGTATTTAATTAAGTATTACAGACTCTTTTCACTGCCGTATGTCAGATTAACTTGATTAGCCAATGTCTTGCTAATATCACTGTAATTATCTGATTTACTTTTTGTATTACTTACATTTACCTAAATCCTACTACATCCTTCCTGCAGGCCATATAATTACTTACCATATTTTTCTCGAACTTGCCATTAAATTGCTTTAAGAGTCGTTTATTATCTTGTATAGTACCTATTACCGTTTCTTACCGTTATTTGATTTATTAATACTTATGTTCTTCATATAGAATATGATTTTATCTCGGTTAGCCGACTTGCTATTATTATTGTAATTATCTGATTTACTTTTTGTATTCTGTATACTCACTTAAATTCTACGCACTAACTGTAATTTGCTGTAAGTCTAAAGGCAGTAGACCCTCTTACATAACCACCACTTTAGATTTTTTGTACAGGGTTATCCAACGAGGACTAGACAAGGCGATTTTTTGACTTTCCCTGCACTTTTATAAAAAAACTGAAATAGCCATCTTATATAATTTTCTCCCGCCAATTCGGATATGTTCAGTAAAAAACAATTGAACATCAAATAAAAGAGTTCTAGGGATCACTTCGATATTTTTTTAAATGGAACACCCTGTATATTACTACATTTTTTGACTCTCTAGAAAAATCTAAACACATTTTGTGTATAATATCCTATACCTAATCTTTAGTTGTTTACCAAATATTGACAGTTGAAAGTCGGATATTTTGACACTTTGACAGGCTCTAAAATCTAAACCGCACAAGATCAAAGAAAACGGTTTGCACATTCCTATCTTAAGTTTTCATAAACTATTGAATGACAGTATCTTCGAATTTAACCTGCGGATAAAATTAACCGAAACTTTTAAATCTCCGGTTAAATTCAAAGTTACTATCATTCGATAATTTATGAAAACCCAAGATAGGAATGTGCAAACCGTTTTCTTTGATCTCGTGCGGTTTAGATTTTAGAGCCTGTCAAAGTGTCAAAATGCCTGACTTTCAACTGTCAATATTTGGTAAACAGCTAAAGATAGGTATAGGATATTATACACAAAATGTGTTTAGATGTTTCTAGAGAGTCCAAAAATGTAGTAATATACAGGGTGTTCCATTTAAAAAAATATTATAGTGACCCTTAGCACTTTTATTTGATGTTCAATTGTTTTTTGCTGAACATATCCGAATTCGCGGGAGAAAATTACATAAGATGGCTATTTCAGTTCTTTTTTATAAAAGTACAAGGAAAGTCAAAAAAACGCCTTGTCTAGTCCTCGTTGGATAACCCTGTACATAAGCAAATTACCGAATTGAGCTCACTTCGATTTTCCCCTGTAGACCTTTACTGACCATATATTTTCTAAACAGGATAATTTATTTCATTTAATATATTTTTTGTCCACTGATATTATCGCTTTAATGGGATTAATTTGTTATATTGTTTTTATTTAGGGGCCTAATTTTTATTTAGGGCATTCTGTGATTGCCTGTTACTTAGTCAGAACTTTATAAACTCAGATTTTAGTTAGGCAGTATTAATGATTTATAACTTAAGATTAGAACTTGATAATCTTATAATTTGGGTGATGCTTATTTGGCAGAATCTTATTATTATTTTAAGTGCGCTACTATAATCCCAATTAGGATTGAGACCTAATTAATTTTCTTTTGTGCAGGCTATGTCCGAGAAAATATTTCATATTTAAATATAGCTTAATTAGTATCTTTGAGGTGTAGTTTCGTATGCTGAAGTCAAGTGAGTTTATACAATTTATTTTCAGGTTTCCTAATATCCTAATTTTAATGCTTAAAAATCATTCATATATTCATAATAGAAAATTTAGTGGCGCCTTCGCCCAAATACCAACTCCACGGCCCACACCTATAAATATTAACACCGCTGAGTGAACCAGGCAAATGGACCGGTTGTTAAGGAATTAACGAATCGTGTTGCACTACCTGCCTAAAACTTTTGTCCGAAGAACTTTGCACCATTCTGTATAGCTCAAGTAAGTCGCGAATGGGAAACACGACATCGATATTCTTTTGTGGTAGCGATAATTTGGTTTTACCAAATTATTCATCATACTATACTGCTCATTTTTCGCTAACAATATGAACTTACCTAATTTCTTCATCAATTACGGGAGTTATCGATCCAGATCTAGTACCATATTGGCTATAATATGGGTCTTCATACCTTGACCCCCTCTCTGGCGATGACATATACCCATCTAAATGAAAATATTTCAATACATTACTGAGGGTTCTATGTATATTTTGCATGTTGTGATATGTAATGTATTAGTAGTGACATTTACGCCCCAATTAATGGGATCCAAATGTTCTGCATTAAAAAATAGTAGAATTCTCTTTGGTAAGACTTATAGAATAAGTGAAGTACGAAGCAGGTTAAGGTAATTATTTAATTTAAAATATGCTTCCGAACTAAAATATGCCCAATAAATAACGGACAAATTAAAATTAGGAACAAGTTGTATTTGTATAAAATTTATACAAACACAACTTGTCATAACTTACGTAAATTATATTATATCCAAAGTGCTTAACACGTTAACCACCAAAGCCAAATTTTGAAAATTTATTCCTGGTCCAAGGTAGGTTTTATTGAATTCTGGCAAGTGAAATCAGACAAAATAGAAGAAAACAGTATAGCATTAAAAAACAAAACAAAATTTATCCTAAAAATAAAAAAATTAAATACTCATTGATAATGTATCGTCCAGACTTTTTAAAGTTTATTTTAGTCACATTTGCAAATTGCAAGTTAAACATTCAATTAAAAAACTAAGTAATTGTTTGATAAAGTTTGTAAAAATGTTATTTTTTATAAACAAAATAATATAAAAAATATTAAGGCTATTTTTATTTCCCTGGAACCAGAACTACTACACGCTATATTTAAATATACTGTTATACCCACATGACTCACAACATTAACATTAATTATTCTGCCCCAAAAGTGCACCATCATGGTCGTTAACGTGTCAAGAAGATATAAATTATGCAAATGACATTTTTGCTCCCAATTTAAAAGGTGATATATCATAAATTACTATTCTACTATGCTACATCTACAAACTACTTTGGAGTGGGGAACAGCCAATGTTAAAATGTAAAATGTTAACATGTTAAAAATACAGGAAAGTACAAACTTATGGGGTGCGTGGGATAATACTCGCAAAATTACTGTGATAAATATATAAAAACTGCTACCTACGAGCCAAAAACAAAAACACAATATCCACACAAAATGCAACCCCCACGAAGTCTCGTTTAAAAATCTTTTTTTTTTTGGTACGAAATATGAGAGGAAATTATTGAATTACCTCATTTCAAAATCAGAACAATATTGCCATTATAATTGAACATGGTGTTTTATGGTGTTGCATACCTTTAATTAAATCATTTTGTTTGAATAATTTCACTTGAATTTCAACAAATTGTGCATGCTAAAAAATCTTAATAATCACTGTAATGTATTAAGTAGTAGTTCACCTATTAATTTCAAAAATTAGAAACGAAGAAAATTCGAAGCTTTAAAATATGCACATAATTTTTTTACATCACTTTAATTAATTATACATTAAAACATTTTACACTTTTTATCAAATAATAGATTTTTCACCTACTAGATGTGTAACATTGCAAGAATTGAGAAAATAGAGCATTTTTCAAACTTTCGGAACTAGCCAAAAAAACTATAACACGGTAAAACAATACACGATTTAAATGAAATAATATATTCTTTTAGTAAAATCCAGACAATTAGATTTGTAAGTAATATTGAACTGAGCTTGAATGAGATAATGTCAAAAAATCAATAATTAATTAATAATTATAAAAGACACCTGTATATTTGTCTCTGAATATGCAGCATGTATGAAGAGTTTCGATTAAAAATTGAAAGTAATTTTCCTAGACATTTTAACTTGGCAAATAAATACCAACTTCGTTATTTTCACTAAAGTGTAGACCTATATCCTGTTAGGTATTTCATGAAGAGATATTGGCACGTGTCATTTAATTTTTTTTTACTGGTAGCCATAAAATCCAAGTCATATTACAAAATTACTTGCACTTTTCTATCCACGTTTTTGATAAACAAATTAAACATCTTCAATTTTAATTGGAGTTTGGCATCGTGGACCATGACAGGAAATTGTTCTACACGATTGCACCGTTTAAGATGTGATAAGTGAGAAGTGAGAAACATATCAATATTTCAGTAGCAAGTGAAGTTTGTATGATAACCCAATCAATATGGTAGAACAAGTAGCAAGTACTTAACTTTAAGTGAATTTATTGAAAAATGCAATCTTATCAAGTGTCAAATTTCTCGGTAAAATTCTTTCTTAAATATTTGTTATGGAATTTGTTCTGACATGTTCTGTAGGTATTTTTATGTGAGAAATATCTCGTCACATGTTTAATGGTAGAGTCAAATAGACTCATACGAGTACGTAAGAAGTATTTTATAGATGATTTATATATGATCATTATTTAATGTTTTTGTTAAAATTGAAATTTACATGGGAAGGGATCAATGGGTAGAAGATGTTATGTATGTAAGGAGACCAGGGTAACCAAAATGACTTTGGAACGAAAATATTTTCTTTTACTTCAAGTTAACGATATACCAATTGCGATAAATATTTTAGACAAATATACTATTGTACAGGGTCTTTGATTATATTTACGTGGCTACCTGGATCCTTTTTTTGAAGATAGAAAACCGAATAATTATTAGAAAATGCGAAGTAAACAATAACAAATATATTACATATTATTATAAAGCATTTTTTGATATGAGACTAGTAATAAAGGACATCCAAATAGGAACGCAAAGTACACTAAAATATGTCAAATGTTTTAAAAAAATTAAGCTAAAATTAAGAGTCTACGAGAGTGTGCTAAAAACTCAGCGCTTCTTAAAATTCTACCTCCAATTTTAAATCCAGCCTAAAGTGTTTTCACTTTAATGAATGACAGAATTGGTAAAGCGATGTTAATTAATAGTGGCTCTTTTGTGCCCATTTTTAGGCCTGTAGATGGGAAGCAATTTCTATCTTCCGGTATTTCAGGTTTGTTTATTACCGCTATAAATTTAGAAAAGAAATCGGCCAGGTTGTGATAATTTGCAAATCTTCCGCTGCTATGTGCGATTTCCAAACAACTTATCTTGTAATAGGTATTTAATCCTCATTTATTGCCTTTTAATACGAGCATATTTCATTTATAGTATATAAATGAACCAATTAATGACATTTATATAGCAAGAGAATTTTTACTACCATTATAACTCTATTAAGCTATTTATGAAATACCGTATCGTCAACTTTAAAGTAGGTACTTTAGAACGTGCTACAACGATTGAAGTTAAATCTTTATTATTATATTATATCCGTTTCAACATCAAAGATTTATGCATGTATACATAGTGTTACCAGTTCGAGGCTATGTATAGGGATCTCTGTAACAGTAACTGTTACGAAGTAAGCTACATTGGGATAAATTTGCGCAGTTTGATACTGAACTGTATGTTTTTGAGAGATTCAAATTCCCCGAGTTTATTTAACGATGAAGTTCAAAATATAGTCCACTTTTTAATTTTCACTCCACAAGGTGGTGCTACAGCTTTTTAACCTGACGTTTCGTTTTCGGGCCTCCATCACCAAGTTGATTTTTCAAATAGGGACCGCGTTTCTTTTGGAAAGCTTCTGGTCTCACAAATTTAGTCATACTCTTACTCTTGAAATTAATTAATCGGAAACTTCTCATAAGAACTTTATGCGCTGAAGAGGGAAAGAAGATTGATTTTTATTAAACACGCCTTTTAATAATGAATTGAGACAAAATGTCAATGTTTAGAAAAAAAAATCAAACCAATGTTTTTCTATGGACAAATTAATTAGTAAAAAAATATGAGAAGAGGACCATCATTACTCCAACTAAAACAGAAAATAATTAACAAATTATACATTTTTAAATAAATGTCCATTAGCAACAATATTTATATTTCAGCCTGCTTTCCGAGCAGCCCTTGCTATATGTATATCTTCATTTGCCCTCCAACACATAGGGCTCGTAAGGGAGGTGCATAAAATAATAATTTTAAGAATTAGTGTAAAACGTCATTGAATCTGTCAGACCAAAAGCTTCCTAAAAGTGCAATGGGTTTGAATGGAAATAGAGTTGATTATAGGAGCCCGGAAACAAAACGTCGCGTCGGGTTAAAAAACTGATAACACCACCTTGTTAAGAAGAAAAAGTGACAATGAAAAAGTGAACTTTATCTTTAACTACCTCTATAAATGAACTCAGAAACCAATACAAGTACCACTGAAATATTTTGGTTTTCCTTCAAGAGAGCCTGCCTAATGCACCGAATTCCTCGTTCAACAATTATTTTTAAGAATAAGAGTATGGAAACATAACAAAATAACTCTGATAGAGTTACCGACCTTACTCCTGAAATTAAAGCGAACCTAGCAAGAAATTTAAATATTTTAGATAAATGGGGTTTGGTCTATCAACAAAGGAGATTCTTAGTCTTGTAGGTACCTTCGTTAAATAAAACAATATCAGAATGAATTCAAAGATGGCATTCTTGTGAAGGATTGGTTTATCGCATTTTGTCGACGGCATAACTTATCTTGCAAGAAACCAACAAAGCGCCAAAGTATTCTGGAAGTAACACAAGATTTTTCAAATTATATGAAAAGAGATTCAACGAACTGGATATAGTCAAAAGCCTGGAAAAAATATTCAACATAGATGAAACGTCACTTTGCAGCCATCCTAGTAATACGAAGGTTATTTCTCAGAAAAGTAAACCAGTTTTCCGATTAAACATGGAAGAAGAAGAAACAACACAAGTATTTTGTTCTGTATTTTTGCAAACGGATATAGCCTACCGCCATTTATTTTACATAAGGTCAAAAATCTATGGGATTCGTGGATTCCTGAAGGCGCTCATCTCAATACCGGTTATGCCGCTATTCCCCATGGGTATATGACGGAATTAGCTTTGTTTCCTTGGTTTAAAAACCATTTTCTAAAATATGCCCCAAAGGAAAGACCGAACAATTAATATTTGATGGCCATATTCCGCATGTATTGCAGTTGAACTTATAAAATGGGCCATTGCAAAAATATACCACTGCTTTTAAACTTCCTTCCCACATAATACATGTTTCAATATTTGGGCGCAGTACCATATGAAAGCTTGAAAAAACGTGAGGCGAAGAACTGACAAAAAATGGCAAAGAGGAAGACCTTTTTGTAATGGTTGGATAAATTTGAACTAAATTGTGGATCTTGTTGATATAAAGATCTTTTCAAATTACGGGCTTATCCTCAATTAATTTATACTAACAAATTATAGGTCTTCAAGTACAGAACACAAGCACTCTGCAGAAGACAACGTACCTTCCGATCTTGGACTTCTACTAATTTTAATCAAGAACGTCTATCTACATCCCAAAACACAAATTTTGAAGATCCACTTTTGAAAAGATATGTTTAGGCAAAAAGAGTACAGACATTTTTTTTTAATGAATGATGAGGTTATTACGAAAACTTTAGAATAGCAGTGCCACGCTCTTTATTGTCTTCTAATTTTATTCAGTTACCTTTACTGAAGATTGGAATAAACTGAGAGTGAATAAAGTTATATAAAGAATTTACAATTGAAATTAAGAAAACTTGCAATGATCGATGCGCGGGCCAGAACGAGTTTTCGTCGAAGCGTGCAAATTAGGCCCTAGCTCGAATATCGGAGAGTAGGGTAGGGGGGTTATTTAATTACGGCGTCACCAACTTGTTGACGGCGCAAGTCGGAAAATCCCCAAGTTGAAATATGCAACTGGTTTTGGCTTAGGCTTCGCAACAAAATGAAATATGAATAATAAATCAGCGGTAGACGCCAGAAATTCACCAAAAATAATAAAAAATATATAAAAACAATAAAATCAGAAGTTCAATCAGTTTAGAGTAAAGATAAATCAATAAATGAAAACGATTCAATTATTAAGCTCAATTAATTCAGATCAAATATACTTACTATTTACTTCCCTTTTGAAACCCTAATGCTAAATCTATTAGCATTAGGGTTAGTTATTAAATGAAACAGAAATCGGTTTATTACCATAAAATGCTATTGGTTACAATACGTAGAAAAACCAAGTTATTGGCTGAAAAGACAAAAGAACTTGAATGCAAGGCGAATAAAAAAAAATGGAGGAAATAATGACTAAGTGAAAAGAAAGTGACTAATTTTGCTTGGTTACTTTACAGAAGAACCAAATGGTTGGTTGAAATGCCAAATGATTAGACTAAGCAAATATTCCTTACTTGCAGTGATACTCGAAAATTTAAACGACTAAGTTAGTCTGTTGAACAACCGTGAAATATAGAAAGAGTGGTACGTCAAACCGTTATTAAACTAGTCGATATAAAAAAAAATTCGAACTTTATTTAAGTTAAACGAAAGCACTCCAATTTTAAGGTATAATTAAAACAAGGCAATGGTCAGGAACTCTGGCCTGTTCAAGAAAATATGGGCCACTTAAGGTGGAGTTTTGTTCGCAAAAGATAGATATAAAAATATTAACGAATAAAAGTTCATAGGTTGACTACCATAATTTAAATTTATCGATAACTAAATATTTATTTATAAAAAAGTGAGTCTCTCATTGTCTGATCCATTGGGCAAATCCAGGACTCTCCAGAAAGGAAACGTCCACAATGCAAAGGACTTCGTAGGTCCAAGTAGATAGGAAGGTAGTTACGCAAGAAGACTTCCTGTATCGAAGGTAGGGAGGACGGGAGGCCTCCGCACTCCTCACACAGCCAGGCAGGAAACTTCCTTGAAAAAATCCCTGTGAAGCGTTTATTGCCTACTTAACGTCGAAATCGGCTAGGGTGTCTCGAAAGCTTTTGACAAAAGCAGTACTAAATCCCATTTAGGAACGAGTTTCAGGCACCAAACAAACAATTAAGTAAATATAAGGCAAATAAAATCCCACAAGGGTAAAATCAGTCAAAAACTTCTGGCAAGACACCAACACTGCAACTTCAATGGCTGATTAGTGAAGAGTCGCGCACTCGAAATTTCCAGGAAACAACGTGGAAGGCAAAAGAACTTTCTCTAAAATCTCTACCTCAAAATTTTCAACCAACCAATCGAAACACAACCCGCATATCACATGTCTAATCCAACAATTTCGCTAGTCGATTATGAAAATGATATTTCCCAATGACACACTTAGCCTAAAGGAAATACTTATTCGACCCGACATTGATTAAAAAAGAACATCCTCGAATAAATTTTAACTCTTGCCCTGTCAAAACAAACGAACGACGACACGACATTCTAGAATTAGTACGCGTTAATATCACTAAAAGAAAACTGCACGAATCCAAGCCAATATCGATTTTAAATTAAAAGGGTAGATCGCTGCAATCCACTGTCGATCGCCATTTCGTCTACCGTACGGCAGATGTCACCAGACGAATATATATCATTTGGATCGATAATAAGGAAATACTAATACTATGGTGAACACAACTTTTCTTGAATCTAGACATTTCGATGAGTGAATAAAAGAACTCGCAATTCTGGCCCGTTACAGCGGTAAAAGCCGCAAAGAAAAATGAGGAAGACAGAAAAATTATTGACGTTAGCAACAGTACTAGCAAGGAAAGTATTATATCTGGTGATAAAGAAGACAACAAATACAGTGATGTGGTAAATTTACAAAACCTATTAGAAGCAGAGCGAAGAGCCTTAAATGAAGTGGAATATATTATCAATCCACAAATGGCTGTCATTGTAGCCAATTGCTCGAAGAAGGCTATTTGACGTTATTAAATATTGACGACAAAACCGCAGAAGTAAAATTTGTAGAGACCGACCGAAAACCGTTTCTTCTTTTCGGCCAAAACCGAAAACGAAATTCGGCATAAAATTAAATAATAAACTTATTTTTCGGCTGAAAACTCAAATCGAAAATCAGTGTAAAATGGAAAAAAGAAAACAAATTTCAAATTTCTGTTGTCACAATTTATAGAAATTTCAAATAGAAACAAATAAGATTGCAAATAAAATATCAGGAGAGGAACCACGTGCTTTTTCACTTCTCGAAATAGAAATCAAATATCAAATCTCATCCTGCCTTCTGGCAAATGCCTCATCATTGGTCGTATATAGCTTATTCGATTCGTATTCACTTTATTATCTTTGTGTTCCTCGAAGTTCGACGATCATCTTCACCATGCTGCCATGGTGCAGCCAGCAGCGGCAGCGTAGCAGTCAAAGTCAAAAGGGGATAAAGACAGCTTTCGAAACACATTCCGACGACTGACGACTCTTTTTTTTTTATGGCAGTGGCACACACACTAAAGGGAGACCCTATGGTGCTTGACGAGCGGTGTGTGTGCGAAGTTGTTGATTGACACGGCTCTTGAATATTTGTAAGTTGTAATTAGTGGGAAACAGATGTCCTGGGAGTGAGTTCCACAGTGATGCAGTGCGCCAGACAAAGGAGTTCTTGTAAAGCGATGTTCTAGGTGTCTCCAGTTGTACGACGAACTGATGCGCTCTTGAACAACTTGCGTGAAAGTATCTGTAAAACAGAGATATCTCGGCTACATGTCTGCGGTGTTCCAGACTATCTAGATTCCGGGTCAACTCCGGGTCGCCGACGAGACGCACAGCTCTCTTCTGAATGGAATTCAGCAGCTTTAGGGTGTGCTTTGGTGCGGCCCCCAGATATGTGAGCAATATTCTAAGCACGGTTTTATTTGCGCTTTGTAGAGCAAGAGCAACTGCTGCGGTGTATAGAGTTTTTTGTTGCGAAATAGCGCACCAAGCTTCTGGGAGGTTGATTTTGCGATGCTAGCAACGTGGTCATACCAGGACATATTGCTGTTGACCGAGATACCCAGCAGTCCGATTGACGAGGATGAAGGAATGGTCGACCCTGCCATAATGATGTCAGGACCCGCTGTATTGGCCCTCTTGGTAAACGTGGCTGCTTGGGTCTTTGCTACATTGAACTGGAGCAAATTTCGGTATCCCCAAGTTTGAACTTTCTCCAGTTTCTGATTAATTGCTGTACTCTGCTCCTGCGGTGATAAGTCTCAGTCGCTGGTAAGGGTTTTTCTGATCTAAAGTGGGAGACAAGGGTACTGTCATCTGCAAAACTGTAAACAGGATTATTTGTTTCGGTCAGCAGGTCATTAATATAGATGAGGAACAGAGTTGGTGAAAGTATTGTGCCCTGAGGCACGCCCGCGTTGATGGTGAATGTGTCCGAGATGTGTCCATCGACTGTAGCGTGCAGATATCGGCTCTTAAGAATAATGGCAAGCCAGCTGCAGAGAGAGGCTGGCAGTCCGAAGGACGGTAGTTTGTTGAGCAGTCCGTCATGCCAAACTCTGTCGAATGCCTTTGAAATATCCAACGCAATCGCTCGAGACTCTCCGTAGTTCTCAATTGCCCTACTCTACATATGCGTGACATAGGCCAATATATCTCCTGTCGATCTCTCTTTGCGAAAGCCGTATTGATTATCGCTGATTATTTTCTTGTTCTCGAGGTACTTGAGTAGTTGCTGATTGACTACACGTTCCAGGAGGTTTGGAGATTATTGGAAGCAAGGCAATTGGACGATAGTTTGAGGGCGTGGTTTTCTTGCCTTTTTTTTGGAACAGGTAAATCCTTTTTCCGTAAGACAAAGAAAAAAGCCTGGAAAAAACGGGTGTTAGTTCGTTGGCGCAGTTCTTTAACACGATGGCAGGTATTCCATCCGGTCCTGATGACTTTTGCGTATCTAGATTTTTAAGGATTTTACGAATATCACGGTGATGAAATTTGACTTCTGCCATGGTAGTGTTGATGTTCGATATGGTGGGGAGAGTCTTGCCTTGGCGAACATGTTTGCTTTTTCCTTGGCTGTAGCCGCCGTGATGCCACGTTCGTCTGACAAAGGTGGGAGAGACGTTTCTGTAAAGTTGTTACTTACTGCCTTTGTTACCGACCAGAAATTCCTGGAGCCACTGGGGCATTGCAAAAGTTTATTCCTGATCCTTTGATTGTGTTTGTCCTTAGTTTCGTCGATACCACGCTTGGATTCGTTTCTCGCTTCGACAAAATAATTGCGATTTTCAGCGATCTGATTTTGCTGCCAGTACTTGTAGGCTTGCTGTTTCCTACCCACAGCTCTTTTGCATCTTCTGTCGAACCAGGGCTTTCCTTTTGATGGTAACTTGATGGAATTTGGGATGTATGCTTCCATTCCTGAGGAGATTACTTGCGTGATCTTTTCGCAGCAGACTGACGGGTCGTCAGCGCCTAAGCAGACGTCGAGCCAAGGAAATTCTAGGTAGGACTCCCTTAGATCGTCCCAGTTTGCAGAATTGTAATGCCAGATTTTGCGAGGCAACGGTGGATCCTTCTGTATGAGTGGCAATTCACAAACCGTTGTAATAAGATTGTGGTCGGAAGTACCTAATGGTGGACCAACTGTAACTGTATACTGATCAGGATTGGTGGTTAGAAAAAGATCCAGGAGGGCGGCGAATTCGCCCCTCTCTGAGATTCGAGTTGGTTCGTCTAAAATTTGAGTAAGCCCGCAGCTGATGGCGAATGCTTCAGACTCTCTACCTTCGTTGTCGGCCTTGTTGTGATGTTTGAGTCAGTTGGTGTTGTCGGCATTGAACTCTCCCAGAACGATTATTTCTGAACTGGGGTGATCAACCTGTGTTGAGTCAAAAGTGGTAGCTAGTGTTGAAAAAAAGATTTGGTAGGCTCTATTGCTCGGAGGGCCATAGAGACAACATATAAACTTGGTTAATACCTTGGCGGTGAACTTGAGCCGCATGACGTCAAGGTTTTTCGGTTCGATTGTTTCCTCGCGGTGACATGAAAGGTCGCTTCGGACAAAAAGGCATATTCCGAACTTATGTTCTAAATCGAGTATGTAAGTCGTACCCAGGATAGGGGTAGTTCACTGTTGTTGTTGTAGAACATACTTGTGTTTCTGTAAGGGCTAGTATGTGTGGTCTATTTGCTTGTAGATGTGTACCGAATTTATGTTTGTATTTAGGCGTCTTATGTTGCAGAAATCAATTCTAAATTGGTTCGGTATCTTTGCTGTCTGTGAGATGCGGAATGAAGGGCTCCCAGGGCCACCCAGCGCCCGGAGATCCTAATGGCCGGGGAGTTTACCTCCGGAATATTTAGATCCTGGAAGCACCATCATGTCCATATTATTATATTCCTACTGTGGAACCCGGAACCACCAGCGCGGAAACGGAACGTGATTCGGGAAAACCACTTAGCGCGTCCCAGTTCTGGTGGGGCGGTCTTTCACCGGACGATGCGATGACGAGTCTGGGCTTGCACGCACTTCACAAACAAATTTCTGACAAACAGATGTCTTTACGGTCCAGTAGACTGCTTTCAGCTGGTCTCGTGGTGCAGTGGTCAAACTCTTGCGTTTGGGGTGGCCCGGGTCCGATTCCTGTCGGAACCAAGACATAGTTTTTATTCCTTTTAAAGGTTATGTTTGTTTCTATTTTTTAAATTAGGGTTAGTTTGTGTTAATTTTGTTTGGTTGCGCTCCGGAGTAAGCGAAGCGAGCGGAGAGCATTGTATGAAGTGGAAAAAATATACAAATGTAAATATTAAACAACGCATATGTTGGTGATGCGCGCGCAACTCTAGGACTCGTGAGGCGTTGGAATGTGTTTTGCAAGCTGTCTGTAACCACTAGTGTCACAGACATCCTGTTAACATACCACCTAAAGGTTATTTGTTTGGTTCTAGTGCCCTCCTTTCGGGGAGCGGTTGGCTTTGCTACAAGGCAATCTGTCAGCACAACCCTCTTCCGGCGCTCAGGCAGAGGCAGAGCTACCCGTCTACTTGCGTTACAAGTTATTCCAGTTTTAGGGGCCTATTTGGTAGAAACCTCCAGTAAAACGAGCCTGTGCCTCTGGTGATTCCCGAAACTATAAGCTATTGCAGGCACAGATAAAAATGGTCCCACGGGAATATCCGGCTCCTCCCGGCCTGGCTACCGGCGTGAGTGGCTAGTTTCATTGGCTAAAACTCTAAACGGCACTTACGACGCTGGCGGATGACCGATTCTTCCTCGGGGAGACCACACGGTCCCTGCAAATTGCCACGTATTACCCAATATGGCGACAAGAGAGCCACGACCCGACACGTGCTGATTCAAGCGAGAATGAAGCGGAAGTGACCACCTCAAGGTGTTATGTGATCCTGGCCAGCCAGCAAGAGTGACGCGAGCGACGAGACCCCCAATAATTTTACGAAACCGAAATTCGGTCGGTCTATATTTAAAATTTGTGAGAAAGTAGCAATCGTGTGGACAGATCCTGACGACATTTACAAGGTTATACCAACTTCTACAGAAGGACGTAGTGAGTTTCTATGGTTTATATATTGAATAAAAATGCATTACAATTGCAATTTATGTTTCATAACAATGGTTCTTGTGTTTACCACTACATATGTACTTCCGATTGTATTTTGCCGTTCACACAGCATTCATAATTTGAAAAAAAAAATCTCTTAATAGAAATATTTGGGCTAAATGTGCCATACAAAATTTTACCTACATCAATTTGTAAGGATTTATGTTACACAGAGCGCACCGCAATTAAACTTTACAATTTAATAACTCTGATGCTTCGACCATATCACAATTAGACACAAAGGCTGTCACAGCTAATAACATTTAGAGTCTTATACTGACAACTAAATTAATAAAAAAAAATTGTAGGAATGACTTTTACAAACAAACGTCCTAACAATAAATTCAACATATAATATTTCATATATTTTTACCACTAGTAACTTTATAATTTGTAAAATCATTTTGTCTTAAGACAATATTTTTTTTGCGACAAGAAGAAAAGTATATCACAATAGATGCTTTTTTTTTGTTTTATATGCATATTTATTTTTATTGCTATTGGGTATTGAACCTTTGAATCCTTATTCCTTATTAATGTTTTATTGTTAGTTTAGTATAATATGGTTATGTAGGAGTAATATAGTAAGTTTTTAAATTTGTTAAGTTGCATGTTCGTTTCTGTATATAATATATAATTGTATATAATATACCAGATGATCAGAGTGTGATGTCCAGGCCAGGGTACCCGATTTAATTGAAGAAATGTAAAAGTTTTAGTTAAATTTTAATCGTTCAAATGAAGAAAGTAAGTATTGGAAGTCATTTGCCCTTGGACTATAAATCCAAAAACCGATAGGAAATTCAAGTTCACTAGACACGGTTTTGCGCGCGGACTATTCCACCACTTAATTCGGCATTCATGCAGTTTCCCCCGAAAATCTTGATAAAAAGAATTCCATTGGTCAATAGGCGTTGCCAGAATTTTCGTCATCCAAGTCGAGGACCTGAGTGAACCTTGCAGCATTACCTTGAAAAGCAATTGAATGACCTCATTTTGGTCCAGAGTGGAAAAAACCCAGCTAAAACGCGAGTAGCCGTTTTCGGCGGAAAAGAAGCGTCTTGCGTCATCACCAATGTTCTAATTGCTGCAGGCAAAAATTCCAGGTATTTTGGGAGAAAGACACGCCTCGAAAGTTGCGAAATATCACGCGTTTCGTAGGTGGCCGGAGATTCTGGATTTTTCTGGGGGACAAAACGCGTAAAAATTTCTGCTATAAAAGCATGATTATATCGAAGAAAAATAAGTCTTATTCTCCAGTCCAGTTGCAGTGGGTCACTATGGCCAAATTAAAATTTTATAAGAAATATCAGATGTAGCGAGCCGCTATGCTGAATTTCATTTAAAAAGTTTAAAAGTTAATAATTTTGTAGTCGATAATATGGTCTTAGTTGTGACCAAACCGAGAGTAGTGCCTTTCAGTTTAAGGGCTCGTGGAAATAACGAAATAAATAATTGAATTCATGTCAACGATGCGAAAAGTAAAGAAAAGTAACGGGGTGAACCATCGTCATTCATCGAGAGTTAAGATGTTCAAATCCAAGAAAAGGGAGCAACGGCGACAGGTTCCGAGTGCACGTTAGAGATAGACTGTAAGTTTAGTTATAAAAATTGTTAGTATATTTGAAAACATTTATCGGTGACTGTTTGCAAGAAATTCATGAATAATTCAGTATCACATTTCAGTATTCGAGTTAGACAGTAAATCTAATCTTAAAGCATAAAAAATTGTTAGTATATTTGAAAGTCTTTATTGTTGACTTTGTGCAAGAAATTCATGAGTTTCAGTAAAACATTTCAGTACTCGAGTTAGACTATAAATGTAATTCTTAAAGCATAAAAAATTACTGTATATTTGAAAACATGTAGCGTTGCCTGTTGGCAAGATTTCAGGATTGTTTCGGCAAATTTAAATGATGAGGCAGAGTGCCTGTATATTGGGAAACGTTTAATGTAGTATTTGATAATTTCAAGAGTAGCCCATTAAATAATTAATGTTATAATACTTCGCATTTTATTTAATTAATTCACTGCAGACAAGAATATCGCTGACTGGCATTATTTTATTATTCCATATTTTTTGACTGGCTAGGAAAATATAATATTTTAGGAAAGTTGCTATACTGAAAAAAAGTCACAGTGTCTAATTAATCATATCAGTGTCATTTTCATTTATTGTGCCAGTTCTGATTGTCTGACGCTGTAGATACGAGGTCATATTAAAAATTTAAGCGAATAAATTTAGCCACTATAAAAAAGCTCCCTTTCACTTATTTTATCAATTCCAAAAACATCATTGATGTGGCTTATATTTATTTAATTATATTTAATATACTTGAGAATAGAAAGTAAGTGCTGGTAAGAGGCATAAAGTGGTTTTCAACTAGGTAGCGGAATATGGGTGGTTGCCCATATGTAAAGGAAATTATTTTACGTCGAAATTAGGGTGGCAACACACTGGTACTGCGAACCCGTTTACAGCTAATGAACAAAGATTGACGAAACGGCCGAAAAATACAGTAAGTAAAGGATTAGGGTAAATCGGCGTTCATTACAAGAGGATGTTACCAGATTTCAAATTCGATGCCATTATGAAACACTTTTTTTCAGAATCAATTCTACACCATTCTGACATTTTCTTGAATACCTGTTCTTTAAATTAACATAATTATTTCTATAAATTATATCGCATCTTATTTCTTGCTTGGTATCCGTTCTGTTCTGCAATTTGATATTATTTTCAAATATGGCGAAGTTATTTTATTTATAAGTCAATGATATTCGATTTGATCAGTAATATAACTAAGCTTTTTCTAACAGAACCTTCAATATATTAATTGTTCCAAGTCATTTTGATTTCCCTTATAAAGTGATGGTGATCTCTGTAAATATGGAGCGCCACCTATAAATCAGTGGTGCTTCATATTGTCAGTGATTTAGACACACCTGGAACATAGAGGGGGTTGGCGGGCCTTTGGAAGGGGGCAAATCGGTCTGGTGGCCGGGGTGGGCCTTCGCTCGTGTTACGGCTCCCTCCGCTGCTATAAGCGCGTTGAGGTTTCGGGGGTGCACCTTTTTAAAATGCAAAAAGGAACATTTAATCAATAGGCAGAGTTCAATTTATAGACGATTGTTGTTGAAAGAAAATATTTAACAATAGTTAAACAAATGTACCCTTTTCATTTTATATTATTTATTTCTAGCTCTTCGAACCATAGGTACTTATTTCGACATGCGATGGTCCTTCGGATAGATTTAGATTAAAATATTTAACTGATATTCCTTCTATAATATAGAGTCCATTTGAAACTTCATAATATCATTTTATAATACATACAGTCATGCTAATAGTTATTTACATCGTAATTGCGGAGTGAGCGCTATTACAGTCATGTGACGCGATAATTCCTAGAGTGTTGTAGGATGCCATAGCCCACGTGTATTTGCGGCCAAATTCTGATTTTGACATGTTGAGTTAGATGGATTATTAAAAAAATAGTTCTGTAGTTATTTAACTGAAATAAATCAAAATGAAAGATGTAATAAGCTAGGTAATTGTAGGAAAAATTATTTAAATCTATAAATATCTTTAATTCCTATAATGTGTTTATATTTCTGATTTATAAAGTGCATAGATGTATAGTTTAATATTCTAAATATTAGCAATATTAATTAATTTGTGGCTATTTCAAAACTATCGAATACAATACCGCAAATGCATCTAAAATTACGAATACATCTGCACCAAAGCTGTTAATAATTGTATGTTTGAAGGCCTAAAAAGCCCGATTTCGAGCGAGGAGGGCTCTTTAATAAATCAGTGTTTAGACTAAATTAACTGGTAATTGTGGTTGCAGTAGTGGATCAAATTAATTCTCAAATAAAATTAATGAACCGAAATTTGTCTAAATTTCTTTTGTATCTTTAATTGTGAATTAATTGAATAAATTATATGTTAAAACACAAATTGTTTAAATGTGTTGAATATTACGTCCTTTGGGTTTGAATATTTAAACTCAAAACGAGGATCTGTGTCAGATTTATATTTTAGCCACTGAATTTTTATCCACTCCACTTTAAAACCATCTATTCATATCTATGATATATTTTCTTTCTATATTATGCCAAAGTGCTGGCCACATGACACATGTGAGGGACCTGACACCTGGAACTTGTGATTTATTTCAATTACAGTAAACTACTTTGTACTTGCAATAAAATCACAAATCAGAGCCATCTTAATATTTTGGTTTTCACCTCCACATTGGTCACTATACATGATGAAACTAAATTTTTGCAGTAGTGGATGAAGTTAGATCAGACCTCTTGAGCACAAGAAAATTATTATTCTTGTGTCTTGAGTTCCCGTTGATGCAACAGATTAATTCCAAACATACATTATTGCATTCAAAATTGTACTTTAAATATTTATTATACATAAGACTACCTAGCAAACACCAATATAAACGGCTTTTCTCAAACCTTGGCAATCAAATCGGTTTTTTGCAGATCAACTTTCCACCGGCAGAAATTTTCATAGTAGGAGACTTCAACGACTGGTTGAATCACTCCAACAAAAACGATGACAAATGACGAGAAGCCGAGTCTTTTGCTATAAGTCATGGACTTATCCAACTGGTTGACGAACCTACCAGGATCCCTGAGCATCAAAAAGACTTTGCTAGTCTCCTGGATCTATTCCTAACAATTAATTCTGACCTCTACACTGTAACTGTCCAACCTCCGCTGGGCTCATCAGACCACAATCTTATCTTCGCAACCTGTAAACTTGCTATCAAAATACAGGTACCCCGAAAGGTTTGGCACTAGAAATCTGCAAAGTGGCGTGATCTTCGCGAGTTTTATCTTTCTTTTCTTGTCTGCTTTAGAAATCAAGCCACCCCTGAATCTGCTGATGAGATAACTCATGTTATCCTAGCTCGTATGGACGCTTTTATCCCCTCTTCTATGAAACGTATCTCAAACAGTAAACCATGGTTTGGGAAAAACTGCTCAAGAGCGGTCAATGCTAAAAATGCCGCCTACCGCAAATGGCGCCGAGTCGAAAATCGAAATATATCCATCAGGACTAGAAACCAGTGTAAGCGGACCATTGACGAGAGCAAGGAGGGATATAACGAGCAGATCAAAAAGCTTCGCAACTGTCCTAACGGATTAAGATCTTTTTGGTCAGTTGCCATAGCCATCAGGGTTTCTCAAAGACGTCAGTCCCACCACTGATCAAAGATGATGGCTCAATAGCGGAAACGGCCAAAGAAAAAGCGAACATTCTTGCCTAAATATTTGCATCAAATTCTACCTTAGATCATCAAGGAAAGACTGCGCCAACTATCCCGAGAGTGAATTCTTTAATGCCAATGCAAAGGGAAACGAATACTAGCATAGACACTGACAAGACCACAGGACCGGATGGGTTTAAGAAAAGTGCTGATAACTAACAGCTCCATTATGCAGGCTTTTATCCCCTTTCTTCTAGCTAGAAATTCGCTCAAGTGCAACCAATCCCGAAGAAAGGTAAAAAAACGATTCCAAATAACTACCGTCCAATTGTCTTTGTTCCCGTCATGTCCAGAGTCATGGAGAGACTGATCAACGATCAGCTCTTAAAATATCTCGAATCGGTAGGCACCATAAGCGATCGCCAGTATGGCTTCCGTAAGCACAGATCAACTCGAGATCTCCTGACTTATGTGACCTACCTGTGAACCAAAGTCATCGAGAGCTACGGTGAATCTCGCGCAGTGACTCTCGACAGATCCGAAGCATTTGATAGCGTATGGCATGACGGTATGTTAAGCAAATTGACTACCACCAACACTGCTTCTATGGATTTCCAATTTCTTAAGGGATCGAAGCATCCGTGTTGGTACTGATGGACATCTCTCGGAGGAATTTAAAATCAATGCCAGTGTTCCTCAAGGGTGTATATTATCTCCCACACTATTCCTGCTCAGTATCAACGATCTCTTAGACAGGACAAACAATTGTATTTGCAGCTTTGTAGACGACAGCACTTTAATAGCCCCATTCATGTCGCGGACTCCAATGATCGCTGCTCGTTCAATGAGTGAGAGTAACCCATCGTGAAATGGGGTGAGGGAAATAATGTCCAGTTTATCGCAAGAAAGACTCAAGTAGCTGTCTTCTCAAAAAAAGCGAACACCACAGGACCTGACTTATCAATGACAGAACAAACACTGATTCTGGCCTCATCCATAAGCTTGCTGGGCATCAACGTAGAAAACAGCATGGCGTAATCACATCACCAAAATTGCTAAGGCAGCAGCACAAAAGCTAGAAGTACTCTATAGAGCAAACAAGTTGTATACACCTCATCAGCGCTTAATGCTATATACGGCTCAGATAAGGCCATCTCTAGAATATTATTCCCATGTGTGAGCTCGGCACCCAAACAGTTGCTCAAGATATTGGACTTCATACATAGGGAGTAGTCCGTCTTGTAGATGACCCAGAGTTGACTAAGCCTTGAGCATCGAAGAAAAGTGGCAGATCTATCTCTTTACTATCGATACTACTACGGTAGGTGTTCGAACGAGCTGGTACTTATAATTTCACCCTGAGTTGTGCTAAACAGAAACACCCGTCAGACATAAGCTGCTCATCAACATAGGATTCAGTTGTGAACACCTAGGACGACTCTTTTGTCTGGAGGACTGCCTCGCTCTGGAATGGACTTCCGAGTAACGTTTTTCCCGAAAATTACAACCTACACTGCTTCAAGTCCAACGTCCACCATCTTCTCCGCACACGCACCGCTCGTTGAGTGGTATAGAGTTTCCTTTTCTGTGTGTGTGTGCTGATCATAAAACAATAAATAAATAAATAAATCAAGTTATTAGCGTATTTATTTATCTAATTATTTTAAACGGCTTACTTGTTGCCGGAACAAGACATCCACGAATTACGCTTAAAATCTACAGAAAGAATAATTCCGTAGGATCATGTGGGGTAATAATGAGACAAAAAATTAAACTTTTGTATGGGTGGGCACAAAAATATAATTGGAAAAAATGCTTTTGTGATAGATATATGAAGACGCCTTCTAAGTATTTTCAGCTTTCTTGTGACATCTGGGGTAATAAAAGACACGTGTAGGCAAAACGAGACACCGAAAACATGCAGTAAGAACGGTTATTGTCAGCCTAATATTTTTTGTTCTTTTATTGATATTTATTCAAGGTAAGTTACATAAAAGAAAATACGAACAAAAACTAAACATTATAGTACCTGAAGGCATTATAAACTTGAAATTCACAAAACAAATAGGAATACAGAAATAAAGTCGTACAAAAGTTAAATATTGTTAAGTAGGTAGACACATTTTAAACTGAAAAATCTATAAAAACATGAACAAGAAAATAAATTCAGATGACATTGTAATACCCAAAGAACAGAATATTTATCAAAATTTATATTGAATACGAGTTGTTTAATTGCACGTGCTGTTCCTCCACATGTACTTGGGGCAGCTAGCTTCATAACAATATCGTCACGTGATACATCATATATCCCGGGGTTGATGAGATTACCGAATTTGTTACCCTTACGTCTTAAGAATGAAACTTGAAGCTTAGAATTATTTCCTGCAACAACATTGGCCATATAATGCATCACCTTTTTTTTGTCGGAAATTTCACGTCATTTGTGGCGTTTTCACTATTTTCATACACGGATACAGCGCTCTCTTCTTCAGCTAAGTCTTTCAGAGTTGCTGAAGGCCATATTTGTTGTGTCTCATCAGATGGCCGAAGTATTCCAGTTTTGTGTTCTTTAGCATGAATGTGATTTCTTGTTGTTTGCCGATTCTTCTGAGTACTTCTCCGTTTGTAACGTGATCCTTCCAGGATATTCGTAGAACACGCCGATATATCCACGTTTCAAAGGCCGAGATCTTTTTCATAAGTTGTTCTATCATGGTCCATGCTTCCACTCCGTATAGCAAGACTGTGAATATGTAGTATTTTATCAATCTGATTTTTAGTGGTAATGAGATGTTTCTTTCGGTAAATATGTTTTTCATTCTAATAAAAGTTGATCTTGCTTTCTCAATCCTGCATTTGATTTATGTGGTCATGTCCCATTGATTGTGAACGATTGTCCCTAAATATGTATATTTTCAACGTGGCGTTTGGTTTAGTGTAAGTCTTCCTATTGGTATTCGTTGTTTGCTAATGCACATCCATTTTGTATTTGAGACATTTAGTTTTAGTCCGAATTCCTCGGATATATCGTTCACTTTTTGTAGTAGACTTTGAAGATCTTCACGACCACTAGCTTTGATGGCAGTATCGTCCGCGTATCTAATATTATTGATGAGTTCTCCATTCATCTTTATTCCCTCTTTGGCATTATGAAGCGCTTCGTCAAAGATCGTTTCTGAGTATAAATTGAAAAGTAGAGGCGATAGTACGCATCCTTCACGGACTTCTTTTTTGATTTGAGTGTCTTCCGACAATTTCCCAGCGATTTTTATCTTTGCAGATTGATCCCAGTATAGGTTTGGTTTTATTCTAATATCTTTAGAGTCTAGACCTGTAGTTTTAAGAAGTTCCACAAGTTTTTCGTACTTTACGTTGTCGAAGGCGTTTGAAAAGTCGATGAAGCATACATATACATCTCGGTTCATGTCTCTGCACCTCTGTATAAGCACCTGTAAGGAGAAAATCGCCTCTCTGGTGCCGAAGCCTCCTCTGAAGCCAAATTGGGTCTCGGTCATACTTGATTCACATTTTGCATATATGCGGTTATGGATGACTTTGGTAAATATTTTTGTTACGATGTTAATTAAACTAATTAGTCTATATTGGTCACAAGTTCTTGCTCGTGGGTTCTTGGGGATGGTGATAAATACTGAGTTGGTCCATTCGTGGGGGAATTTACCGCACTCATATATGTTGTTGAACAGTGGTATCAGAATATTCATGAGTTGCGAGTTCGTCTCATTCATTAGTTTAATAATCTCGGCGTGAATGTCGTCTGGGCCTGGTGCTTTATTGTTTTTCATGGATGGAATGGCTTTTTCGATCTCTTCTTTTGTGATAGGGGGACCTGATATTTCTTCATTAGGATTTATGCAAGTTTCTGGACGTTCGTCATAAAAGAGTGACTCTATATATAACTTCCAGACTTTTAGTAGCTCCGATGTATGAACTACTATTTTTCCATTATCTACTATGTATTGTAGTGCCTTGTTTCGTTGTGTCGTCATGTTTTTAATTTGTTTGTACATGTTGTGATAGTCATACTTCCTTTCAAGTTCTTTGGATTTCTTTACAGCTCTCTTCCAGCCATTTCTCTTTGGCTTCTCTTGTCTTTCTTCTAACTGTTCTGTGTATTTGACGATGTTTATCCGGATCCTTATTTTTGTAGTTTCTTCTGGTGTTCATTAGTTGCATAATTTCATCTGTCATCCATTCCTTCTTTTTATTGTATGTTCTTTTTAGATGTTCTTCGCATGTGTTATCTATGATCTGCTTAGTTTTGTTCCACTTGTCTACTGGGTCTTCCTCTGATGCTGTTATGTTCAGCATTTCTGTTTTAAGTGTATTTGCAATCAAAGTTCTTGTGCTTTCTTCTTGAAGTTTGCTAATATCCTTCCTGTTATTCCTTCCTTTCTCTTCTTTGGAAAACTTCTTTTTTCTTTTTGGTCGATCACCTCCAGATATTATGTACTGGTGAGTACTTTTGCTTTACTATCAATTTTCCTTCTGCGGTTTTGTGGTGGTGTCGACCTTCCAAATTTATCCAACAAGATTGATTCAACTGATAATGAGGAACGCTGAAATAATGCAGCTTCTGACATATCCTGTGGTGATTCTGAGACTATTGACAGGTCCTGTGATGATGTAAAGGCATATGCGGTGATGAAGTGAATGCTGCCGGTAAAGGATCGTCAACATTGGTTTGCGATATATTGGTTGCTTCTTCTTCAAATATCCTTGCTTTCATTCAGCCTTTATTTATGCAAATACTTTATTTAGTTCTGACTAGTTTTGGATAGTTTCGGCTGTTAGAAGATTCCCATTTTCCAGAATTAATATTTTTCGATTGTCTTGTGTACTTTGGGCAAGTCTTGATTAGTTAGGGTGAGTTTTAGATTAGAGGCAATATGCTTCATTGTCCTTCTTCTTCCGTAGGTTCCTATCCAGTCCTAATAATGGCAGCCATAATTATCACCATAATATAATCACTTTGTTAACTTCGACCCTAAATAATTGTGGGCTGATATTACAAATCAGCTTTTAAGATTTTTGAGTACGAAAATTTGTGTTCTTCCTTCACGGCACCTCGCATTCCGAACATTTTGCCCTGATTATTCTTTACTAAATGTTTTGTTTATGCAAATTTTGTATCCTTCCCCCACTCGCAAAAATTTTGTTTCTACCATCCATTTTCCAAAACTCGTTTTGTTAAAATTAAATAAAATTGGTATCAATAAAAAGAAAAAAAACACCGGCTGGAGTAATTTAAAAAGTAACCCAAAAAAAACCAAACATTAAAATTCAATAAAAATATGTTCTTGATTTGGTTTCACAAATACTCTATTAATTATTTAGTATAAATTCCAGCAACTTCTTCTACTTCAATGGAGAGCATTTCAATTCCAGATAAAAGTTCCAGACCGATGCTCTTCCTCAAATAACTTTTAATTACCTTTGGCTTACTGAATCAAATTTTTGTTGTTGCCGTAGTAATAGGCAGTGCTGTAATTACTTCGGAAAAGTTCATGTTTAGTGTGTAATTTCTAATTAACAAATATTCCAAAAATTCTTTGAAGCTTTCTAATTTGCTAATTTCGGGTTTTAGAGGAAGTAGGAACCAAATTTCAAAAGGAAATGCATTCCATAAATCTCTAATATAAAGGCAATTATTAGTTTCTGCAATATTATTCTGGTCGAAGGAATATCTTTTCTCAGAAAACGGAGAATGACCTATCTATAGGCCTTCCCAGTGTATTAGGTATAAGACGCATAATTATTTCTCACTATATTTTACCACATGTTTCCTGTTAAATAATAAAATTTTATTTTTATTTTATGCAAATTCGCTGACACGAATGGTAGAACATACTATAGATTAAACTCCTGCCCTGTCAAAGATAGGACCCTGTCAGAGAAAGATAGATGAGTTCGGCGCGGATGAAGTGGAAGAGACGAAGATAGAATACCATGCTTGGTTTGAATTGTACACCAGCTTACTCTCCAGATACAGCCTAAAGTAGAATCACTTCAATAATAAGATGAAGATGAAAATAGGCCTCTGACGCTATATTTGATATATGAGTTATGTATTAATAAATACATCCCGCTTATTCGATCTAGTGAATTATTTTTAGTGCCTTTTATTCTCACCAAGAAATGAGCAATGGTAACCTCTGTTATAAATAGAATAAATAATATGATAGTAACGTGGGGATTCTTTTAGAAATGTTTCAAACGAGATATCGGTCATCTTCTAGGATCATTTAAAAATTTTAAATAAGCTGATGAACGCGGCGAGACGATCGAAAGTAGAGAGACCCGTCCACAATTCAAACCAAGCATGGTATACCTATTTCTTTCTTCGTCTCTTCCACGTCATCTGCGCTGGATTCTCTCAAACTGACAAGAATCGATCGTTGAGCGGTCCGGGTTTAGTGTATGATATGTTCTAGTACTCGTGTCAGCGAATTTGCATAAAATGGAAATATTATTTTAATTATGAAAACCTATCCAACAATCCTAAAATATTATACCTAGATGTATGCGGCAAAAAAAGTTCGTCTCCGTTGGTGTTTCGTATGGATGAAGTTTTACTTCTGGTGGGTGGTTCACAAGCACATGCAATTTTTGTGTTTTTGTTTTTAATGGTATTTTTACATAAAATACTAAAATTTTATGCTTCTACCTGTAAGTAAGTATTTTACCATAATATGAAATATTTTTGATATATGACTTGTCTATAGATGTACACATTTTTAAACACGTTATTTATTTTTTATTTTGAACAATGAATTTGTTTCTTGATATGTGCCATATGACGACGCAGCGCTGCTACGAAAATGATACTTTATAGAGCCCAGAGAGCAGGGTCGCATTAGTGATTCATGGTTATAATTCTGCCCATATTTTAAAAAATATCCTGTTGCTTGAATGTAATACAAAGGCAAAATTTTTGCACTGGTTTACGTGACAATGGTGACAAAATGATATGAGGGTATATTTATTTTTAAATTAAAAGTCAATAACTGAATGAAGCTGATAGCCTCGCAGCCTGATTTTAACAATCGCCTATATTATTAAACTCTGCCCTTAAAAGTTGTATACGGTTGGCTAGTGTTTAAAGCGACTACAAAAGTCAATTTCGCATAACAATAGTAAAAAGCCTATGGATGATCTAACAAAACACAATCAAGATAACTGAATGAATAATCGTACTTAAAGGATGTTTAATTTTGTAACTTTTATAAAGCTTATATGATCGGCAAACCCATAGAATTCTAGCCTTTGTACAAATAGATGAGTTCTTTTATGTTTATAATAATATACCTACTACGTATTAAGGTTCAACATACACAGATACACACAT
>MU184506.1:0-32471 GCA_016904865.1 Pissodes strobi
ATACGTCCTGAATATATTAATTTCTTATTTTCTCCTTTATTTCGATATTACCTACTTCTTAGAAACTTCTTCTTTCTTCTACTTATTTTTCTATTTGCTTGCTCCTCCGACTAATTGTTATTTTCTCTATTATCTAAGGTATTTATGATTGTTACGCGTGCTTAAAATTTTAATTTTACGGAACTTTTTTCACTAAAAATTGCCAGTAGTTGTTCCTCTAACTGTACGACCCTTTTTTTGTCCATAATGACACTACTCTTAATTTTTTGTTGGTTATTCTCTTTCTTATATTTTGCCATTGCGTGTTTTGCCTCTCGCATAACTAACTGACATTTCTTTGCTACATTTTTATTATTGACTTCTTTATCTTCTATCTGATTATTGCTTGGTGATGTGCTGGTCCATTGGTCCATTCTATGCATGTACTGATTTTCCTTACTCTTCTTATGGTCCAACTATCGAAGATGTAGTTTTTCTCTGTATTGATAATATGTGATGACTGAATGTGCAGATTCCGTATTATGCGTGACCTTAGTTGTAAGATTTATTTAAAAGAAGATGGCTATATAATACTGGTGCTTATACCAAATGATCAACAAGTTGTTATGATTTCAAAAAATCTGAAAGAAAACTGGTACAGAAAACAATCTCGTGGGTCACCACGGCTATAAAAAATATAGACGGCTTGGATTGATGCAAAATATTATTTTTAGCTGGATCAGGGGTCTATATGGAAAAAGCGTATCTCCTTGACGAGTCCTTGGCCCTGTGTCCTATGTACGGGGATCAAAACGGCTTCTTCCACCACTTGAAACAATTATAGATTGACCGGCAGATAGCAAAAAGAAAGGGCGCCAGAAATCGATTATTTGGTGGATGAAAGTTTTGGTTACGTAGTTTACTTTTTATTTGTAGGTAATTTAAACAGAACTTTGCCTTATGGCGTTATTAATTTTCACTGATTCACTTTTAAGGCGTGCCTGATCAGAGTGGCTTTTCCCTTTCGGTAGTTCGCACTGATAGTTCTTTTTTAAACGTGCCTGATCAGAGGAGCTTTTCCCTTTCGGTAGTTCGCACTGATAGGTCTTTTTTAAACGTGCCTGGTCAGAATGGCTTTTCCCTTTCGGTAGTTCGCACTGATAGGTCTTTTTTAAAGTGAGAGCTTTGATCTGCCAGAGGGACTTTTCTCTTTCGGTAGTACGCACTGGAGATCAAAGTCTGCCGGTATGGGCTGCTGCACAGCTTTTTATACCAAACTTTGACCTCTAATTCGAGTATTGTTTTGAATTGTCAACAAGGTTAATCATAACAGTTTATACTGTGGCATTATTTTGCCACTAAAGAATGCGAACGGTTAGCTCTTAATGCGGAGGCCGGGGTTCTTGGCATATGGCCTTTGTGTACCTAAATTGGGCGCCACGTAATTTGAAAGAGATACTGCAAGTTCCTAGTCTAGTAAATCACAAAACCTAGATTGTCTTTAATAGATGTTAATTGTATTTTCAAGAATGAAATGGGGGAAAACAGTCAAGTAAACACTTCAAACATAAACAAAACAAGTATTCTTTATTTATAAGAATATATATCCCCTACGTTGGGAATAACACATAATTAAAATATGAAGATATGATTCATTTCTACAGTTTAAACAAAATAATGTTATGAAGGAGCTTATCTTGGTAACGCTTACCGCTTGGGTGTTTTATTTAAAGTAAATTATATACCTAGAGGGAAAAGACTCATGAATCTTTGTTTCCAGGGTTACTAAATATGTATATCCGTAAAAGGCATTAAATGTGTTTATCTACCAAGTGAGCCGAACAATTAAAGGTAAAAAGAATATGAATAAGTTAGTGATAAAGTATAAAATTTTACACTAGATAGACACTGATCTTTTATATAATAAAAGGAAAGAACTGGCCTTGAGTTGTTCCTGTCAGCTGGATAAGTACTTCCCTCTCAGAGGTCTTGTCGCTTACTGTTCCCTTCTCTAATCATGTGAAATTCCGGAACAACCTGAATCTTCTACTCTACCCTGTCCATGAAGCATGGAAGTTTAAGATTTACCTATAGACTGTAAATCTCAATTGAAAATCATAGCATCTGTATGCCATTCCCAAATCAAAATTATCTAATATTCTCTAATATTAACATCCCATAATAAAACCTGAAACAAACATGAAGTCTTTAGCCACTTTACTTAAGATTGTTGAAATGTTCTGTTTTTTATAAAGCACAAGCCAACGATTACCTACCTTACTAGGTGGTGATGGGTTAACCATAAAAATCAAAAGGCATCTTCAAGGATTAGACAAAACTATAATAAGCCAAGCCCTTCTCAGGCCTAATGGCACAAGATTTTGAAAATCTTTTGGTCTAATGGACCCATGATGTATCTTCAATACAAAACTATAAAATCGGTCTAGACACTTCGGCTACATCATGAAGACAAAAGCTACTTGAACTTGACCGCTTGACCTCGTTTCCGATGACAATTGTCAGCTGATTGACACCGAGCGGCAAGAGCTGCTTTCTCATGCACAGTGCAATACAGAATGAACATTAGTGTCACTCGGGTTCGATTGCTCGAGTCAGCATCGTAACCACAATAAGGAATGACGTCATATTTAAATATTAACTTGCATGAAACATAATGACTAAAGATGAGAATTAATTTAAAAGAAAACAATCTTATTGAGAAATTAAGGTAATATTAAATTAATAAGATAGCATGTATGTTTTATTACTGTGAGAAATCCAACCATGAAGAAAGGTTAATACTTCTTATCAACATCTTGTAAAAAGAAAGTTAAAGACTGTCTGATACTTCGTGGCTTAACAACTTAATGTTTGCTTAAGTTATGAAATAACTTATGTTCTAAATAAATACAAATACAAAAGTAGGCATGTAACAAATAAGGGTTAAGTGTTATTTTCCAGAGAGGTACTTAAATACATTCAAAGCATAATATATGAAAACAATCGTAATTCTATATTGCTTGAATTCTAAAAAAAACAGGTAGCATTTACTTATAATACTTTCATGAAAAATTAAATGCTACAATACTTTAATTAACAACAATTTATAATTGTGATTTAAGGTTAAGTTCAAACTTTCCACTGTATGATTCTATGTTAGTTGACAATATAAATGATATTTTAATATTCAAGCAGTCGCTAAGCAGTATTCTGTCCTGACACACCACACCGATCGAATTTGAAACAAATCTTGATCTGTTTATTCTTTTCCATCCCATTTCTAAAGACCCGGATCGCGAATATTCTAAGTCGCAGCGTGCTTCAGAAGAATTTTGCAAGACAATATGAAGAAAAGAGCGATCGACAAACTTTTACCAAAGACTGTAAGAAGCTCAGTTATGAGGCTTACAGGTACGCTTCGGGTGGATGTACAAAAGCCATAGCCTGGCTAAAGAGGTAATTATAAATATTGCAAAAGACGGAAAACCAGATTTTTTTGCAAAGTTTCTAAGAATTGGCTGTGTTTAGATAACGTAACAGTTTGTTGTAGCGATTGTTTTGAGGAAATGGTGGTCCAAGATTGAACCACTACAGTTTGTATCACCGCCTATTTAATTCCATCGTGTTAGTAAAATTTGTGTATTTGAGTTTCCTGTAACATATATATTTTAATAAAAATGTGTTAGATATAATTATTTTTTTTCACTCATTAAAAAAAATGAATAAATTACAAGCCATTTTTTTATCTCTGACCAACATATAGAAAAACTAGTTTTAATAAGACAATATTTTGTAAATTATATCAAATGTGGTTTAGAAATTATTATTTTAATAGGATATTGACATTATTGATATAAAAAAGTTTGTATAAGTTTTTGTTACTTTAATAATTATAGTCCTCAAAAACCCCACTCGACCGAATGTGGTACATATGAGCCACCCGACGACCGGAGGGTTAAGGCTTTCATATCGACGAGAGAAAAAAGTTGCCAGATTTTCACCACTTTTATTTTTTACACGTCATGTTGCAAAGCTGAAAAAGTGAATGGCGTTTTGACGAAAATCAATTACGCTTTTACATCCACTCTCTACAGGGTAAAGAAAATACATTTAATATCTTCCCGTTTGTTTTCATTAATATTATAAAAATCAGAAGCTGCCACCTCTTGTAAAAAACAAAATATCTACAGTATTCATATAAACAACTTCTATTAAAAGATTTAACTTTAGGTCTGAAGAAATTGTACAAATGTTTACTATGACTATCGAGTATGATACCAACGAGTTCGTACTAACAGAGGTGGCAGGGCAATAATTACCTACTTATTTTGTCTGGTATTTAACCGGTTTCCAAGGGAGGTTCTGCATTTACGTCGTGTGCCCATGATATATTTTGTTTTTTCAAGGTTGGTGGTTTTGATGTTTGCTTTCAGTTGATACCTGGTCCGGATTTATATGACGTTTCAACACAGCTTATTCAATACCAGCTACTCATCTCTACCGAAATCGGAAAGTTGGAGTATCGGGCCCTGCGCCTACCTGGCAGTGCCCTGCCCTGTGAGCGGTTCAGTTCCACGGTCTCGTGATTTTTCAGGCAATGTAATGACACGAAGCGAACTGAATTTAAAATGAATATTCGCTTCAAAATCCACGACAAAATCGTCCGGAACCACGGCTATCGCCCTAAAAAGACCGGAAATTTCGGATTTCTATACAATTTTGCCATTTACAATCGTTTTTAAACGGATTTTAGACGATAAAACATCATATTTTAAATTAAACGAACTGTCAAAATTATTATTCAGATGCCCAGACGCTTAAAACAATATTAAGTCATGGCCCTCTTCTAAAATTTTCACTCGACTTTTCCAAATCAAAGGGTACCGCCGCAAGATGAGTAGCTGGTAGTGTATAAGCTGTGATTCTAAGCTGAGTGAGCTAACCAGTTTTTCATAACACTGAGTGCTGTCTGATTGCTCATTTCTGTCAAATCCTATTAAGGCTGATTTTCATATATAGGACTGTGCACCGACTGTGCGCCTACCATGCTGCGGCCATCGCGGATCTTCTACATTTACACAATAGGACTGGACGACCGCAACACGGTCGTAGCACAGTCCTGTGTAAATGTAAATAAGGGCTTCAGTGCATTTTATATGGAACATACAATTTTTTGATTTACAGTGAAAACGACACGGTAGGCGCACAGTCCTATATATGAAAATCAGCGTTTAGCGGGTCTTCTTCGGGTTCTTCCATTGTTACTTCTTGTTTCATTTGTTGATTCTTCTGCGTGTTTTGGTGAGTTGTACCCACCTCGGTAGCTAATTGATTCATACTGCTCGCAAAGTTTTCTTGAGTTAACTCATTCCTTGGTATATTTACCGGGCGACGTATCGATGCTCTAGCGTTGTAGGCAGTTATGGATGGATGCGTAACTACGTATATAGTCTATGACTTGTAGCTTTGTCACAATTTAGGGCTTCATGCTAAGTGGATCCGCATTTCCGACATATTCTTGCTTCTTGGCCTAGATAGGTTATCCAGTACTGTCTTCCAGAAACAATGACATATGAAGGTATCGCACGCTTTACCTTCAACATTTTTGTGTCGTTGCACATCTTGTATGGTAGATCGCGCCAGAAATCATTTTTAACGGATTCGATGGTTCCATATTGTGAAAGCTGTTTTGATTTCAAGATCTGGCACCTCAATAGGTACTCTATGGATCTTTACTGTCGTTTTGGCACTCTCATTTTCTACGGGAACACTATTAGAAACTTGGTCTTTAGCATCCCTGCAAATGACTCGAAGATCGTTTCAAATAATTCTACCTTAATAAATAATTTCTTTCCATATATTCCAAAGGAGATTACTTCATCTTTCAGTTTTAATTATTCTTGTACAAAAGTGTGAAAATCCAATGCTGATAGTTTATCGGGAATATCAGTGAAGTTTAAACTAAATGCACAGCTTATACACTACCAGCTACTCATCTCTACCGAAATCGGAAAGTTGGAGTGTCGGGCACTGCACCTACCCTGCAGTGCCCAGAACGGTTCATTTTTACAGTCGCGTCATTTTTCAGGCAATGTAATGACACGAAGCGAACTGAATTTAAAATCAATATTCGCTTCAAAATCCACGACAAATTCGTCCGAAGCTACGGCTATCGCCCTAAAAAGACCGTGAATTTCGGATTTTTATACAATTTAGCCATTTAAAATCGTTTTTAAACGGATTTTAGACGATAAAAAGCATATTATTATTTTAAATTAAACGAAATGTCAAAAGTATTATTCAGCTGCCCAGACGTTTAAAACAATATTCATGGCCCTTTTCACTTGACTTTCCCAAATCAAAGGATGCCGCCACAAGATGACTAGTAGCTGGTATTGAGTAAGCTGTGCTAAATGTGTTGACTCTACTCATTGTTCTCGTTGTACAGAAAAGTTGGTGTAACAAAAAAAAAACAAATATTCACACTATTTATTTTATTTAACTCGCGATACACTTTTAACTTTAAACATGCAACCGCGCGACGAGTGAATCAAATATCGAATCGGCGTCAATCAGTTCATTTGCTTATCGATGCTCGACGCCTCAAAGCGTTGAGACTCGCGAGTTGTGGCGATTGATTGATTCCCGTTGCGCAGGATTCGATCATTCGATACTTCGAAGTGATTGAATTAAAATGATCGAATCATTCGCGAATGACTCATCTCTATATCGACATCGACCGGCATTTGGCCATTTTACATGTGGTTTTCGTCGAGATCGTATCTTTCAAAGCATTTATTATAGACTCGTGTATTCGTGTTTTTCATTTTCTGGAGAGAGAAAAGTGTATATCTTTGTGACTACAAACATAAAATAATGGCTTCTGGCTCGAAAACGAAGCATAACACAAATTGTTGTGTTTACGATTGCCATTCCAGAAAAGGAAAGGACAAAAACATTCATTTCCACTATTTCCCGAGCCAAAATAGTGGTATTAAAGTTAAACTGACAAACGCAGCAGGAGTTGAAGAAGAGATGGATAAGCGAAAGGCATGGGAAAAGGTTTTATTAATGGTAAAGCCAGATACTAACACTATGCGCGTTTGCTCAAAACATTTCAAAGCTGAAGATTACTGTGCAAAAGGTATTTAATATTGTTAATAATATGTTTTATTATATATGCAACGCTCTATTAATTACACTTTTAGTCTGTATTTTTCTGATAATAATAAAGCTATGATGTAGGCAGTTTCTGTTTGAGTTAATAAAGTATAAAGCAGACATATTCAGTGTTGGAGACACCATGTAGAATGTCGAGTTAATTGTTGTGTTGATGTTTTGATAACCTGTATTTAGATAATAAGTCAGTTTGACGTTTTTTTTTTTAAGTATCGGTGACAGCTGGGCCGATTTGTATAGTATATAGGATTCGTCGTTCACTGGTGTAATCTGATTGCATAGAAAATAGATTTCTGAAAGGAAGATAGCTGTTTTCTCTTTGAATCTTCGAGGAAGCTTAAAGCGGGTAGCTTTTCGTGGACTCGACATTTATTGGCGACCGTGACAGGACCTGAAGCAATCAGTCATTACCTGTGAATTGATGAAGTTGGAACTCTCGTTAAAAATTGTGTTTGAAAAGACAGGGTGAGCTTTTACTGCTTTCCGCGTCTGGATATTTATTTCGGAACGTTTGAGTGGTTTCGAACCGAGTTCACTATGGAAAACATGCTCGAAAATAAGAAGAAAAGTAGAAAAGTATTGAGGGGCTCCTTTACAAAAGCGGCAAAAGAGCTTGACGAGCTGGTGGCAGTTTCCACCAGTTCGGTTGACGGGGTTCAAGCTGCATTAGAGCTATTGACTGCGAAGTATGATAACTTACGCACGTTGGACAGTGAAATTTATGAACTTTTATTGCCAAACGCAACCGAACCTGAACTTGAAAGTGAAATGGATACTTGTGACACATATGTGAAAAGATTTACCTTGTTGAGGATTACTGCTAATAAGAGTCGGACAGCAGAGGATGTAAGCAGCGTACGTAGCAGTTCAAGTACTCAGGTATCAGAAAATCTAGGAAACGCAGGTATGCGAAAATTTAAATTACCACGAATAGAGTTTAAGCATTACGATGGAAGTGTGAAAGGCTGGCTGGTCTTCTGGGCACAGTTTAAAAAGGTACACGAAGATGATTCTATTGATGATAGTGATAAAATAGAGTATCTTAGGCAAGCAACTGTAACGGGCAGTCGCGCAAGACAGCTGGTAGAAAGCTATCCAGCCATGAGTGAAAATTATCCCAAAATAATTGAAAGCATGCAAAGTAGATTTGGTAGGGAGGATTTGCAGATTGAGGTGTATGTTAGGGGCTTGCTTAAACTTATTTTAGACAACGCAAATTCTCCAAATAGGGACATTGCAATGTTGCATGATTGTCTGGAAACTCAGCTACGAGCATTGGAAACATTGGGTATAACTTCGGACAAATATGCTGCGATGTTGTTTCCCATGATCGAGTCCTGTTTGCCTGATGAATTATTAAGAGTCTGGCAGCGTTCCTCACAATTCAGCAACCCGGAAAATGAGGCAGGTGAAGACGCTGCTACTATATCACCACTGGAAATTAGGCTCAGGAAATTAATGTTATTTTTGAAACAAGAGGTGGAAAACGAACAGCGTATCGCTTTGGCAGCAGAGGGATTTGGTTTAAATACAAAACCGTCTTCTTTGAAGCCAGATCCTGGTAAAAGTTCTTCAAGAAATAAGCCATTTTGTAGAGAGTCATCCACGGCATTTCCGACTGCTGCAGGGCTGATGAACGCTGAGGCTTCAAAATGTGTGTTCTGTGAAGGACCTCATGGGAGTGAGGCGTGTTTCAAAGCACAAAAAATGAGCTTTATCCAGAAAAAAGACGCACTATCCAGGAAAAGGGCGTGTTTTCGTTGTCTTAATAGGGGTCATTCGGCAAAAAGTTGTAGGGGACGCTTGAGGTGTATTATATGTGGACGGTCTCACGCAGCCTTAATGTGCCCCGATCTACCTGGTAACAAAGGTGATAAAACGCCACAACACGATCAAAGGGAGATTCCTGAGGATCCGCTCCGGAATCAAGCGTTGACCAATCAAACCAACACTCATGTTTTCTTACAAACTTTGCGAGTTATCTTAAAAGGTCCGTCGTGTTCAAATTCAGTTAGAGCTTTAATTGACACCGGGTCACAACGATCGTACATTTTGAAAGACACTGCAGAGAAACATGGATTTAGGCCGAAACGTTATGAGCAAATTGTCCACTGCCTGTTCGGTGGGGGTGACATGCTGAACCGCCACCGCTGTTATGACGTCACGATTTGCGCTGAAAATTTCTCATTTGTATTTGAAGTATTGGATCAGTCAAAAATATGTGGTGACGTACCTCCTGTTTTTCAAGGTGTTTGGATAGATGAAGCGCGAGTCTTGGGTATTGAACTATCTGACAATCGACAAGTAGGTCCCATCGAGTTGTTGCTGGGAGCAGATGTTATAGGCAGACTGTATACAGGAGAAAGTCGAGAATTACCATGCGGCCTGTTTGCAATGAGAACTCTTGCCGGTTGGACTCTTATGGGGAAAATGCCGACAACAGGTCCTCGCTCTGATGTAGTTACAACAGCTTTGACCCTTTTAGTAAATAATGCGTCAATTGGTCAGTTATGGGAATTGGAAGCGCTAGGCATAAAAGAACCATTGGATAAGAAAACAAAGGAGGATATGGAACTGGCAGCTGAGGAGTTTTTTCTGCAAACCGTCACAGTTGATCCAGATGGACGCTATAAAGTGCACCTTCCTTGGTTAGAAGGCCACGCTCCCCTTCCTACCAATTACAAGCTAGCTCAGAGCAGACTGCAAGCTACCCGTAGGAAATTGGAAAATGATCATCTATTACTCCAATATCAGCATATTTTCGAAGAGTGGGAATCAGAGGGCATTATTGAAAAAATTTGTGATGATACACCAGAAGGTCATTACCTGCCTCACAGACCGGTTATTAAGGATGAAAGTATTACCACAAAAATCCGGCCAGTGTTCGACGCTTCTGCACATGAAAAGGGCAAACCATCGCTTAATCATTGCTTGGAAAAGGGGCCCAACCTCATTGAATTGATCCCATCAATGCTGCTGAGATTCAGAGAAAACAAAATCGGCGTTATCTCCGATATTCGTAAGGCATTTTTGCAGATCGGCCTCAACGAACAAGATCGCAATTTTGTCAAATTTCTGTGGATTGATTCTGAAGGACAGGAGATTTCTTTCCGGCATAGAAGGGTTGTATTTGGTTTAAGCAGTAGCCCTTTTTTGTTAGCGGCCACTATGAAATATCATTTGAACCAGCGTATAGAGAAATATGTCGCTAATGAGACCGTTTATTCTAGAGAGACTTTAGAAAAATTGAGACAGAGTTTTTACGTAGATAATTGTGTGACTAGCCTACCAACTGATGATCTGGTGCACTCGTTTATACACGAAGCAACGGTAGTGATGGCCGAAGGACAATTCGAGCTCAGAGGGTGGGAGCGTACGAAAACCTTTCAGGCAATGTCAATGGATGACGCGTGCCCTGTTTTAGGTTTGCACTGGTTCCCAGGTAAAGACGTGCTGACCCTAAATGGGAAATTCCTAGGAACCGTCAAGGACTGGGATGTCCTGATAGTTACAAAAAGATTGATTCTGTCCCTTACACAGAAGGTGTTTGATCCGATTGGGTACTTATGCCCTGCAACATTGCTTCCCAAATTGATAATACAATCCTTGTGGATGCAGAACCTCACTTGGGACCAACCCGTGGATGAGACCAATGCAACGTTATTTAAAAAATGGATAGAAGAATTGCCGTATCTTTCACAGGTGGCAATGCCGCGGTGGATAGAACTATATACAGTGACAATGGTACGAACTTTACTGGCACCGAAAATGCTTTATCTGTTTTGGATTGGAACATTATTTCTAGAGAAACTTCCATTCAGCGCATCCAATGGAAGTTCAACCCCCCTACCGCCGCATGGTGGGGAGGTTTTTGGGAGCGGTTAATCGGAATATTGAAGGGCTTACTTCGAAGGAGCCTCGGCAAAGCTACATTGACATATGAAGAATTGTCCACTCTTCTGTGTGAATGTGAGGCGGTAGTTAATGCGAGGCCTCTAACTTACTTGTCGGAAGACCCAGAGGATTTAGTAGCTCTGACTCCAGCAATGTTTTTGCGTGAACAACAGGAACTGGGCCTACCCGATTGCGATGCCATTGATCGTTCATCTTTATGTCGAAAGGTGCGAAAAATCCAGCAAATACGGGAATCCCTTCGTAGTCGGTTCCGCGCTGAGTATCTGGGGCAATTAAAACTTTTATGTGAAAGCCAAGGTGGCCATAAATTTACCGTCGGTGATCTTGTGCTTGTCGGGAACGATGGTACCAAGCGAATACAGTGGCCCATGGCGCGAATTGTAGAACTTTTACCCGGGAGAGATGGCCAAGTGCGTTTAGTTCGGGTCATGACGAGTAAAGGGCAAATGTTGAGGCCGGTGCAAAGACTCTACCCGATGGAGTGTTGCAGTGTTCCAGAGCTGAGACCGGATGGAGATGCTACCCAGGCCACGAAAGATACCAACAAGCAGGAACTGTGCGACGCCCGACAATTCCCATCAGAGACAGAATCCAGGTGTGAGGGACTCAGTGATGAAACGATGGCGAGTGCGCGTATGATCGACAAAGAAAAGACGACGCGATCTGGTCGTATCTCCAAATTCCCTAAACGGTTTAGGGAATAATTCTATGGTTTATGTGTTAGCTTGTAAGATGACGGACAAGTTAGAAGGATTGTAAATAGTTAGCGATATTTTCCTGTTCGATAGGTTATATTCTTTTGTCTTGTGAGAAAAATATTTTAGTAAAATGTTTCTCAGGTGGGAGAATGTTGGAGACACCATGTAGAATGTCGAGTTAATTGTTGTGTTGATGTTTTGATAACCTGTATTTAGATAATAAGTCAGTTTGACGTTTTTTTTTTGAAGTATCGGTGACAGCTGGGCCGATTTGTATAGTATATAGGATTCGTCGTTCACTGGTGTAATCTGGTTGCATAGAAAATAGATTTCTGAAAGGAAGATAGCTGTTTTCTCTTTGAATCTTCGAGGAAGCTTAAAGCGGGTAGCTTTTCGTGGACTCGACATTCAGCATGCAAGAAGTACATATTCTGGTTCTGGTGCACATAAGGTAACTTCTTAATAATGGGTTTTTTGGAAAAATTTTGGTACCAATCGATTCGTTTTTTTATTTTCTTTCCAAAAAAGTGAGGATCATCGAGATATTATCACGTTTTTTTGGTAAAAAATTGATATTAAATGTTCGTAATGTCGGTGCAATAAGCCATACTTTTATGTCAGAAGTGACGTTTTAAAGACAATTTAAGCATCAAGTAGTATTTTTCAAATGTCAAATTTGACAAAAAACTCAATATTTTTTGATAAATACAACTATCATTCATTTTGTGAATATTTTTATATGCAAATTATTAAAAACTTTAAATTATTGCAACTTACATGGGGTCTGGTTGAAAAGATAATAATTTATAGGTTGTCCGCCTTGCAAACTTTCTTTTGTTTTCAAGGGGGTGCCTAGAGTAGTTTAAGCGATTCTGGTTGAGATAAAGCCAAGAAAATTTGAAGAACCACCACATTTGTGTCTCCAAAGTTCAAGTTTTAAGTTTAAACTTGTATAAAATCACTAAAACACATTACTACTTGCGCAGGTGAAAATCAAAATCAAACCTGAAGCAAGCACACAAACGGTAAATGATTGATATTTGACATACTGACACGGAGGTCTCGGTCTAGGTTGCCAAACGTTGCATATTTCTCTTATTGAAAATAAGGCAATGTGATCGCCCTTTAGTCAATCCAAAGTAAGCCAAATAAGCGCGCTACATTTCATGCGTCCGGTTGGCCTTCGCACACTCCGGGAGTAAAGCGAACTCAAATTAATGTAATGAAATCTGTTTTATGAAATAATTTATTTTTTTACTTAGTTCCGGTTGGTTGTTGTGTTTGCTATTCGAGCGAGAGAAGTGAGTAATAATTCAAATTACTTACGACTTATTATCAACTACACTCCGAGCAACCTACGACCATTGTTTATATAAATATAAACAATGTTACGACCTACTCCGAGCTACCTACGATCTACTCCAAGCTACTCTAAGCTACTTACGACCTGCTCCTAGTTACTTCGAGCAACTCTGCGCTACTTACCACCTACTCCGCGCTACCTACGACCTTCTCCAACCTAGTCTCGGTTGTCTATATCATACTCCAAACTGGTCTAAGTTACTTATGACCTACTCCAAGCTAGTCTGAGTCACTCTGCGCTATTTACGACCTACTCCAAGCCACTCCGCGATACCTACGACATACTCCAAGCCAGTCTGCGCTACCTATGAGCTACTCCAACCGCTCCAAGCTAGTCAGAGCCACACCGCGCTACCTACGCCCTAGTTCGAGCAATCTACACACTACTCTGAACTACTTATGACCTGATCCAAGCTACTCCGCGTTACTTACGACCTACTCCAAACAACTTACGACCTACTCCAAGCTACTACGAGCCACTCCGCATTACCTACGACCTACTCCAAGCTACTCTGCGTTACCTACGACATAGTCCGACCTACTCCGAGTTAGTTTGGGTTACCTTAGGGTTAGTTTCGTCTCGGTTTAGGCACTACGCACGTGCATTAAGAATGGCTTGCGCGAAGCGCAAGCCATTCTTCATGCAAACGTAGGGGAAACAATTTCGGTTAGCTTGGATTAGTTTGGGTTAACTTGGGTTAGCTTGGGTTAGTTCCGTCTCGTTTTATGCACTACGTACTTGCATGAAGAATGGCTTGCGCGAAGCGCAAGCCATTCTTCATTCACACCTCGGAGAAATAATTTCGGTTAGCTTGGGTTAGTTTCGTCTCGTTTTATGCGCTACGCACTTGCATGAAGAATGGCTTGCGCGAAGCGCAAGCCATTCTTCATTCAAACCTCTGAGAAACAATTTCGGTTAGTTTGGGTTAGTTCGGGTTAGTTTGGGTTAGTTCCGTCTCGTTTTATGCACTACGCACTTGCATTCTTCATTCAAACCTCGGAGAAACAATTTCCGTTAGCTTGGGTTAGTTCCGTCTCGTTTTATGCACTACGCACTTGCATGAATCGTCTCGGTGTAGGCACTATGCACGTGTCATTCGTCATGCACACGTACGGGAAACAATTTCGGTTAGGTTGGGTTAGTTCCGTCTCGTTTTATGCACTACGCACATGCATGAAGAATGGCTTGCGCGAAGCCATTCTTCATTCAAACCTCTGAGAAACAATTTCGGTTAGCTTGGGTTAGTTTGGTCTCGTTTTATGCACTACGCACTTGCATGAAGAATGGCTTGGGCGTTTTATGCACTACGCACATGCATGACGAATTGCTTGGGCGAAGCAAATACCAAGAACAAATATCTCTTAAATATCTGTATATTTGTATTATACTTTTCTTCCTTATTCCTGCTCCTAATTCTAGCCCAATTTCATTCCGCATGACCAGTGCCAAAAAAGACATAGTTGCTGCCGAATTGGTACTTTCGATTTTTCAAAAAACGATCCTATTAACACTGAGTACTGCTTACGGTATCCGTTGCAATAAAAAAAAAATCCAAATGTTTTGTCCGCCCGCTGTTTAATTGTGCACTGTCTTCGGCATCGCCTATTTTTACACCTTAAATTCACCCTTAGTAATACTTTACCTACTAAAAAATCGTATAGTTCTCATTGCTATAATTTAATACGATTTCATATAGCTCGAATGAACCTTGAATTTCCATTTTTATTGCGTTTCGATCACGATCTTTAAAAAGCGAAATGCTGTCAACAAATCGACATTAACGGTTTTAAATTTGGCTTTTGTTAACTTTGACATTTTGCCTGGCATTTTGCAAAGCCTACTTGATGCTTAAATTGCTTTAAAAACGTCGCGTCTCTAATGGAAATATGGCTTATTGCACCGACATTACGAACATTTAATATGAATTTTTTACCAAAAAAACATGATAATATCTCGATGATCCTCACTTTTTTGGAAAGAAAATAAAAAAACGAATCGATTGGTACCAAAATTTTTCTAAAAAACCCATTATTAAGAAGTTACCTTATCTGCACCAGACCCTTTCCGGTTCGCCAAAATTAAATAGACATGCGGTACCGTCTTTGAACTTGCCAAACAAAAGTCTTGTGGTACAGGACACAGAAAAAAGAAAAACTGCAGAGTGCCGTGAGAAACGCGCTGCTAAAAGGCAAAAGGTGGAAGAAATTTTAAATTCACCTGTTGCTGATGATCCACTCTGTGTAGCACGTGAACACTCCAGAAGATGATCATATTTTGCAGCTAAGATCTTTTGAGAATCTCACGGAAGAAAGAAGAAAAGGTGGTCGTACACAATTTGCTGAAAATGCAAGGTCAGGGTACTTATCTTGTGTACAAGGAAGTACAGGTTAAAAGTGGAGATTTATTCCAAACATTTGCGTCAACATTTCAACAATTGAAAAAGATTCACATTTAAACTTTTTGACAGGTATTCCTACATTTAAGTTACTTGACTCAATTATATATCTTATGGCTCAGTTTTATCCAGATGTAAAGAAATGTAAATTATCAATAAAAGATAGGATTGTATTAGTTTTCATCAAACTGAAAATGGCTTTTAAGTTTAATATTTTATCCTTTTTGTTTAAAATATCACCAACATTATGTAGAACTTTATTCATTGAATATATATCTCATTTGGCAAATATTTTAAAAGTGTTTATCCACTGGCCTTCATTTGACGAAGTACAAAGAAATATGCCTTTAAGTTTTAACAATTTTAAAAGTACGAGGATAATAATTGATTGTTTAGAAGTACTTATAGAAAAACCGAAGAACATATTCCTATTATAAAGGTAGGCAAACTATTAAAATTATGACCGGTGTTAGTCCAGTAGGGCTAATTTCCTTTGTTTCTAAAGGATATGGTGGTAGGAGCTCTGATATGGCCATTTTTAGTCAGAGTAATCTAATTGATAAACTGATGCCAAGAAGAGACAGTATTATGGTCAATAAAGGCTTTTTAATAGATGATATATGTGACCATAGATTTATTAAAATTATTAGGCCTCATTTTCTCAAAAAAAAGAAGCAATTTACAGAGGACGAATCAAAGGAAAATATTTTAATTTCAAAAGCCAGAATACATATCGAAAGAGTCAATCAAAGAATGCGAATCTTTAACATTTTAAATACTCCCTTACCGAATAGTTTAATGACATTACGTTAATTATCTGCGGAATGGTAAATCTGCAAACTCCAGTGCTCTCGAGTAACAAATTTTAGATAGGTATTCTTAGTTTTTTATTTTGCTCCTCATATAAAGTAAGTTTAGTGTAAAATAAATGGTTGTTTTTATTAGATTTAATTTGAATAATTGGAAAACATTTATTTAATGCAACTCAATATTACAATACAATAAATACATAATTCTCCAATCAGTGCTTTAAAGCTCTGGCCTCGAGAATACTAATTACAACTTTTGTGTCAGAGAGATTCTAACTAATATTTAGATACCACTTTAAAGTAGTTTTATAAATACATTGTAATTTAAGATTAGACTGACAGCAAGTTCCCCAAATTGGTAATAAATATCTAAGATGTGAAAGGAAGACGGTATTATAATATTGTGTTTGGTTTTAAAAGACAGATAATTTCTGCATTTGTATATCATAGGTAGCATTGATAATGTTTTAGATATAATATACTCAGTTATAAATATTTTTATTTGCTGTATTTCTTCAATTTTCACTTCATTTATTGTAATATTAAAGTCTTGAACTGGTATATTTTTCTGTTTAAGACAAATAAATTTTGTTTTGTCAGTATTGATTTTGAATGTTTCTGTCTTAAAAAATAAATATATGTTCTTACTTTGCGTATGTTTTATTTATTGGCTTAGATAATCAAGAAAGGACTATTACAGATATGAAAGTTAATTTCCCATATATTATTATATCCTTTCTGTATTTTGGTCTTCGCTACCTGAGATTTGGTACTCCTTTATGCAATATACGAGGTAAGCAGTAAATAATCCCATAGTTTCCAACTGGTTAGTAGTATTCTATAACTTAACTAAATTGCTAATTATCTTTAACACCAGTTGGACTTCTAGTTCTTTATTTTGGAACAACTTTTGTATATTGGCCGTTTACAGCAATGACAATAATATTATATAGTAGACAATGTTCAATTACAGGAAAAATATGTAGGCATCGAGTATTTGGTCGATGATGTAGGCAATCTTTGGCAGAGACCCGCTTTTAGAACGGAATTATTGCTTTTTAAGTATTTATCTGGAAAATAAAAAAATATAGTTACTGCTTAAGTTTTCATATTCAACATTGCCTTTAACCCTAGGTTATTTTTTATAGTGAAGAAAGAAAATCCTATTTTAAAAGCGTGGCCCTATCAAATTTTGGTGACGTTTTATGTTATATTATATGCTGTGCCTATATATTGTGTTTGCTTGCAGTTTATTCGATAGGTACTGTGTATTTTTAAATCGTAATAAATGAATTAATTAATCAAAAAAAGAGTTTTATTTATTAGCTAACACTGCATATAAGTACAATATTCTATGATTAAAACTATTTTTTATTACGCATGCATCATAATCAACGATTATCGCACGCTGCAGCGTGCTTAAAATGATGTTTATGATGCGCTTACTTTTTTAAAGGTTGCTATAGAAACATTTGATCATCAGGGTTGCCAATTTGCCAGCAATTCCTGGTTTTGCCAGGAATTTTATGGAATTATATGTCTTGCCAGTAATTATGCCAGGAATGATTTACTGCCAGGAATTTGTCAGGAACGACAAATATTCTAAATATATATTATTTTTCAAATTATTTATTATAAAATGGTAATCGATTTATAACTAAAACAACGTGCAATCTTCCCTACAGAAAGATATCGATTTGTCGCCTACATTACTACCTTCATTATGGTTCTTTTCATAGGCATCCCCTTTTATATGTCTATGCTTCTATTCGATTGTTTTAACCTCAACTACCGCTCCAACTGCGAAGTGAGCAAGTGAGATCAGTTTTGTATAAAACAACTGTAAGTTATAGGATAGATGTTTGTGGCCATCCTTTATTTGCTCAAATCGAAAATATCATCCATTATTGCCCAAAGATACTGACTTTAAATTATAAGAGGGAAAACCAAACTCAAAATCTACAGTATCAAAATAATTATAATTTGTCCCAGGTTACATGTTTCGCCTTATTAGGGGCATCATCAGACCTATAAAATATAATTAAATTAGAAAAAACCTAAAATACAATAGCCAAATAGCTCACCCAACGTGCGTTCTTTCACCTCACAACAACAACAAATGACACGATAACAATGACTACTGCCGAGATTATACACCAAACAAATATAAAATTTAAAAAATATATAAAATTTAAAACCTAGAACTATGAGTGACATCTACAAGTAAGCCATTCAAATATACACAAATACCAAAGAACAATTTTACAGGAATCCGCAACCTAGCGTACTAAAATTTGAAGTGCGCGACATCTAAAAGTAAACTATAACAGGATGTAGAAAAATTATTATATATCGCACCGCTAGGTGTCTTTTAAATTATTAAAAATGAGATGACTTTCAAATGTAAAGCGGTCGTTCACGTATAATCTCGGCAGTAGTCATTGTTATCGTGTCATTTGTTGTTGTTGTGAGGTGAAAGAACGCACGTTGGGTGAGCTATTTGGCTATTGTATTTTAGGTTTTTTCTAATTTAATTATATTTTATAGGTCTGATGATGCCCCTAATAAGGCGAAACATGTAACCTGGGACAAATTATAATTATTTTGATCCTTTATTTGCTCAAGCTCAAGCGAAATGAATCAAACAAGAAAGATGGTCAGATGGCTTATTAAACCTAAGTGTCGGAATATGGCAATATTGTTCTTGTCCTTGTCTTGTTTAGATATTTGTGTTCGTTTCACAGAATATAAAATTTATGTTTTAAAAGAATTTATAGTGATAGTGGACGTGACAGACCCCTATGACCCTTATCTATGGTGACAGAAACCAGATCACAAAATAATATTTTGTGAACCAGACCAGATATGGATAAAAAAAAATTAATATCAGAGACAAAATAATATCTTTTATCTATGGATAAATAAACATGGCACCATCAACATCAAAGGGACCGACTAATGCTGACGCAGAGCCTAATCTGGTATTATTCAGGGGTTGTTTTTTAATATCAGTGAAAATGTTTTAAATATTTGATGTTTGCCAGGAATTGTCAGGAATAGAAATTTTTTTTGCCAGGAATTTTGTGTTAACCTGTTGATCATGTCAAATGTGACAGATTAATATATTCGTCAATATATCCCTTAAGTTTAATATTTAAAACATTTTTGAGATTATCATGCATTTGTAATAAAAAATAGCGTATGATATACGTGTATAAGAGGCCTTTAAAGCCCTTGCGACTTACAAAACACTCCGCTGCGCGTCGTGTTTTGAAATATGTCGCGCGTGCTTTAAAGGCCCTCTTATACACTACACTTATATCATTATATACTATTATACTCGAACAATATATTTATTTCCACTAGTTTATTTTCACATACTTCATGTATCATATATTTAAAATAGAAATACTCTGAAAATGCCGTGTATTATTTGCCAGTATTAATTAAATTACACCAAACTACGATATTTTCACCTAAAATCACTGTAAGATTCACACAAACATCCAAAAAGACACACAATCGGCAAATCTCACATTAGAAATGAAGACAAAACACAGGAGTTACTCATGATACAATAACAGGGAAGGTAGGATACTCAGCGGTTTCAAAATCGTCTCTGTCTGCGCATTGACGTCACAAAGAGATGTTTTTTTTAAGATATGGATTTTTCCGCTTTAGCCGATTGTGGCAAGAGTTTACAATCAGATTTTTTTTAGTACATTCAACAGCACACATGACCACTCTCAGTGATACATTTACACAGAATAAAACGAGAAATAAAAGCTTATATATTTTAATAACATAGAACTTTTTCTTTTTTAATTAAAACAGGTATCAAGAAATATACATTATAATTAAACAAATAGAACAAATAAACATTATATCTACTAATCTACTTGATTTATGTATAATGTTAAGCTTGTCAAATGACCTAAAACACAGTTTTATCCACAATACCGAAAAATAATTTTGCACTCGACGCGTTGCGTTTAGCTTTAATCATCAGGAGATGATTAAAGCTATACTTAAAATCTGCGAAACTCCATTTTTAAATAAAATACCGGTATAAGATGAAAATAATCACAAACAAATCGGCATTAAAATGATGTAAAACTTATACCTAAGTTAGAAAATAACTTTCAATAAAAATATTATTTTGTTATTTTGGCAAACTTCTGTTTTTTTTTTGAAGTGCATGCACTGTCCCTGATCTCATTATTTAGATTTTTAATTCTAACATACATCCTAGGCCTAAAAAATAATAATTTAACTTTATCATCACAACCTATTTCTAGGGCAAGATTCATTACAATTTTAAATAGTTCTTTCCAGTTTTAATTGTGTCACCATTGACGTTATTGAAAATTTTTTCCAACTCATGCACCTTGTGAACCAATTCTTTTCAGGTTTTTTCAGACCACCCTCGTAGACTTGATCAGTCCATGTAAATGATGGATTGGTCTCTTCTACAGTGGGAATCTTCAGTTTATGACATATATCCTGTTACATATTCAAGGGCATCATATTTTAATAAATAATTTAAGTAATAAATCATACACTCACACACATGAAAAATCAATAATGAACTATTGAATTTACTACAAAAACTAGTTGTAGTAAATTAAAACTAACTAGATATTATTAGCACACATATTACATATACATTCATAGATATATGTTTACAGATAGAATCATCACAACGTATGTTCCAAAAAAAAAAGTAACCAAATCTTACCCAACTGATACATTGGCCCGATGTCTATCACTTAACCTTAATAAAATATCTGGTTGAGAAGATTCACTGCTAGCAGTTATATATGTAGAAGGTTCCGTTTCTTGCTCATTAGTGCTACAAATGTAATGAAATCCTCAATTAACCAACGCCATTAAACATACATGTTTTCATACAATTAATTAACCTACTGTGCCACAACATTAATCTTAAATCATACCTCTGATTCCGAGTACCTACAATACGAGTACACTAAAAAAATACTGAATTTTCCTCTGACTTTTTTGTTTCTATGAGTTTTGTTTCAAAATACATAATAAAATAAATAAGGAGAATGATTCAAAATCAATATTAAATACTATCCACAAAAATTTGCAACTTTATTAATGTTTGAGCAATTAATAAAATTGTAGATGGTGGGGCTAAACTTTACTGGCCCATCTGGCAATCATTTATTTGTGAATAAACTCATAATAATCACCAGATTTTAAAAATTGTCCTTTAAACCTGTTTAGCTCCACTGTCATTAATTATTAAATACCTATTAAAGGGTTAGTGCATAAATAAATAATATTTTAATTTTGACATACCTTGTTGTTTGTGATCGGATAAATCCTTCTACATATTTGGCACCTCTTTTGGTGGCTCTTTCTTGTTTTTGCTCGGTCCTTGATGGTTGTTATGATTTTGGCAAATAGAGCGTGGGCACTGCATCACACTTTAGCTTAGGCCCCTTTTTTGAGTCATAATTCAAAAGTTCATGCATCAAATTTCTTTCAAAGTCGTCGTCCTTGAAATGTCTTGAGCATATTCGGGACGTTTTAGGATTAAAACTATCACTACGGCAACAAGCGTTTACCCACAATTTTAGCGACAAAGTATCTTTAGGGAATGTATGAAATCTAATACTTTTATCAAAGTTCTGCGCTTGATTATCAATGTTATTACAACTGTGCACGGCACAACGCATTTTTAATTGTCAAATTTTCACTTCTTTACCCAATAAAATATAAGACTTTTAGCACCAAACACTGCAAAAAAGTTATAGTTCACACCACACAATATCTTATAAATCTGATATTATCCACGCAGAAACCGAAAAATAGGAAAAAAGCCCAAGAAACACACTAAGCTCATTGGTAAAGAATACAACAAGACGCCATGTTTACTCTCTTTTCTACGTCACAAAAGTTGACAGCTGTTCGGCTGTCTGCGCAATATCCTACCTTCCCTGTTATCGTATCATTGAAGCTCTGAGAACAGGGCTTAAAGCCCTGTTCTCAGAGCTTCGACGTGTCGCCAGCGACAATCCCCTCCACCTCGGCCGCTGAAGACTGGCGACACCATTTGACAGTCGATAGGGGTCGGTCGCGCAATCGCGTGAATCGGAATGGCGTCACTTTCGATTTATTTTCAATTTTGGCTTTGGCAGCTTGAGGAGGTTACGTTACGTTTTTGTGTTCCTGAATGTATTAAATTTGTTTGTGTAAATCTGTTAAATTTGATAATCGCCGTTGTTGACCCAGTGATATGCACTTCAACCAATGTCAGCTTACGCCAAAATCTGTCAAAAAAGTGCCGGTATTTAAAATATACATTAAAATATATTTTTTAATAGTTAGGATACTAAAGTAAAGTTTATTACTTTTCTATCTTACACCGATTTTATTTTATATCGCTTTAAATTTGTCAAATGAGTGATTTACCATTGTAAATATCTTAAAAACAAATGAGCAGAAATTTGCACGCGATACATCAAATGTTATGCCTTTTTAGGCAAAAACAAAATATCGACAATTATTACAGGGTATTCCATTTAAATAAAGGTTTGAGATTGTCATAACTTTTTAATGAGAGTCAAGAAAACAGCAAATCCAAACAAATCTAGTTTTCACAACAACACTTGCCGCAGCGACACGAGAAAAAGTTAAAATAAATTTAACTGGTATTCTGTCGCTGGCGACAAAAGACCGGGAGCGGCTGACAATAAATGCTCGATTCCTATTGGTTACCCAAGTGTCGCTGGCCTATGTCGCTGGCGACACGTCGAAGCTCTGAGAACGAGGCTTTACTCGCTTTCCACCATGTAGGGATGGCAATGATGTATCGATGTTTTTAAAAAATCGATACATCGACAAAGAAACATCGATATTCGATATGAACCAATGCATCGATACATCGGGTCAATGTACGAATATTGATGTTATGTACATGCTGTTGAAAAGCTCTGCTAACGAGTCACGACACGACTCGTTTCGGAGGCAGACCCGCCGACGTGCAATATCAATATCACACCGTGTTTTCTTGTACTGTGAAGATTCCCTATTAAGAGAATTAGAAAAATGCTTCGGCACGCGAGAGCGCGTCAATTTATTAGCACATGGTACATTTTTTGATCCTAGATTCAAAAATGTTCATTTTAATAACCCCATTGCGTCTTCAAATGTCTTAAAAAAAATAAAATTAACGAAATAAATTTGAAAGAAGGTCAAACAATTTTTCGCCTGAGTCTAGTGACAACGACAATTCACATTTACAGCATAAATAAATTGATATATAGAGCAACAAAATGTTAGAGAAAAACATGTAACAAATAGTGATGATATAATTAATGCAGAAATACGAATGAACCTTTCTGCACCGCTTTCAAATCTAAAACAAAATCCGATAGAGGAATGGGAACACTTAAAAGCCACATATCCAAATCTCTATCAGGTTCAGGTGGCCAGAAAATATCTTGGAGTTGTCTGCACTTCCGTTCCTTCAGAAAGACTGTTTTCGTGTGTCGAAGATACTGTAACGCAGGAAAGAAATCGTCTGTCTGGAAAACTTTTGCCTAAATTAGTTTTTCTAAATAGTGACGAGTTCTGGTGATATTGTAATCAATATATCTTGTATTTCCATAAATATTCATATATTTTATTATTTTAATTTGCTTTTGGGAATGTCCATGTTTTATTTGATATTTTATTAAAACGTTAATGTTTGTCATTTACATGTTTAAATAAAACATTTTTAGCTATTCTCAGTATTCTCTTAACTTGTTTAATGGTTCCCAAAGCAACAACGTGTAATTTATGACTCTATACTGGTCAGCGGTCACACATACCACATTTCCTTCCAGGTATTAAAAAAATATGAAATATTTTAATGTGCCGTGAATTACACTATAAAAAAACATCGATATTTCACAACATCGATGTTTTTTTATCGATACATCGAAGTTGTCCTTCCGATGTATCGATACATCGGTTTCTTGGTCCGATGTTGCCATCCCTACCACCATGTTTGTTTACAAACGCCAGCGCCCCCAACGGTAGCTGGATTCGCGAATATTGGGAACGATTTTAGACCGGCGCGACCTAGCCGCTAATTTTAGGCTGCAAGCAATAAGTAATGAACTTGGAGGAAAGCTAGTCCTTATATTAATAATAGCGATATGGAAGCAAGGTAAAATTTATGACCAGAAATTTGGGAGGAAATATTGAATGTGATATTTCCTCACAATATTTAAATAATTTGACAAAATTTATAGATTATTTAGGAATTTTTCAATCTCATACAGTTCGAGGCCACCATTAGGATCTCGTAAACGGTAAGAGATACAGAGTCGCTTAAATTAGGGCAAAGTTGTGCATTTTAATGCTTATGAATATCCCGTTTTAAAAATTCGAAAATTTTGAGCCGTTCTGGAATTATCCGGAAAAAAAAACGGAATTTTGTAAAAACTTTTTTATTTTTTTCTAGACTTATTTGAAAAGATATTTTAAAATAAATGTTACTTTTCCCTCTCTCCAAAATGACACTATTAATTTTAAGATCAGACGTTTCGTCTTGAAGCAACCATCATCAACTTTGTTTTTTAAATATTCGCAAAATTTTTTGTTTCTAGCGTAATAAACTCTAATTTTAATTCTAAATCCAACGAACTATCATACTTTACATATACTCAACGTTTCGACCTAAAAAACCATCATCAATGCAAGGTGACGATGGTTGCGAAAAAACGTACCGTCGGATCAAAAATCAAATTACGCCATCTTGTAGAGGGGAAAAACTTAATCGATAATGTACAATTTATTTTGATCCAACTCTTTTAGTATAGAATCAGAAAACACATTATTGCAAGCTATGAACACGTTTTGCGTCTCTTCTTCTATTACACGGCTAACATATTTATTTTTTTGGACTTGGCCGTGCTCACGTAGGTTTTTATCAATTTTTTGAAAAGACCTTCGCCTGCTAGATTGCTGCCTTTCAGGATATTCCTCCAAATAACATCTCGAAGCTAATACAGAATTTCTATTACAAATGTAATAAACCCTTAACAATTTTAACATATCTCGTTTTTCCTCACTGGAAAATACCATTTTGGTGTAAAAACTAAATTTTGGAGTTGTTTAATTATATTGACTTTTTGGTGAAGTGGGTGCGCCGATTGGTAATTAAGTATTCGATTCGAACTGGTGGGCTTTTTGTATAAGTTCAAAATTATTTTGTTGTTACTTTGTATGAGTAATAGATCCAAAAATGGTAGTTGGTTGTCTTTTTGGACTTCGTAAGTAAATTCTAAGTTTCCGTTAATAGAGTTCAATTTCTCCAGCACCAAGTTTTTTCGGAACAGCTGTCACGGAGTCATCCATATATAAATAGAAGAACGGGATATAAAAGTCAAGACTTTCCAACGTCTTGGTCACAATATAGTCCATTACTAAGGTGGCCAGAATTGGACTGATTGGGGCTCCCATAGGAGTACCAAAGGTTTGTTGGTAGTATTGACCTTCATAAACAAAGAAACTGCTTTTAAAAGTAAATTTCATGAGTGAGTAAAAATCTTCCTTGTTTATCTTCGTGTGTTTGGATATTTCTGTCCAATGCAAATCGATAATATTCATACTTAAGTCCTGAGGTATATTGGTAAAGAGAGACTTGACGTCAAAGGAGACTAACTCATAATCATCGGGTAGGTTTACATTTTTTAATTTATCAGCTACTTCATAAGAATTTTTAACATTATGATAAAATTTTGAAGAGAAATTGTTAAGTATTTCATATAGATATTTTGAGATTTTATATCCAGGACTGTTGACACAAGAAACTATACTTACTTACTTACTTATAAGATTTATTTAAATATTAACTGTGTGACATTGACATTTCTAAGTATAGTAGTCTGCTTATCTATCATCCTGCTGTTTAGCTTTATCGTTGTCACCTCAACGTTCAAGCCAGCAGTTGGTGGCACCCTTAGGGGTTGTTGGTAACCTAACTAACCTAACTTAGGACTGTGGTACTGCTTTTGTGTGTCTGATCTTTCCGTGGGATAACCCTTCAAAGACGCTGCGTTGTTTAGTTGCTTAAGCACATTGTTTATTCATTATATTTTGTTTGGTGTATTGATAAAGTGGAGTTATGCATGGAAAAGTTATCAAAAACCATGCTTCAAGTGCTCTCTTAGAGCAGGGCGTCATAATTAACGCTAACTATTTACAATATATACAACATAAAGTACACCACAAATAAATCTAATAAAAGGTGAAGACTTAATGTCTGTTCAGGTAGGATTGTAACGGTAACGGGCGTGTGGGTCGAGCCTCCGCGGTCCGATTGCGGAGACATGGATGCTTCGGTGGCTTGAAATCAAGTGAGCTACGGGGGAATTGTGGTTGTATTTATATTGGGAGCAAGTCCCTTGACAAGCCCCGCCCCCGTGTCCGAACACGGTGAGCGGGCCAATCGCGCGACAGGTCACTTATACCACGGTGTTGTGTGGTTAGTTCCTGTGCTCCTGGTACTTGGGAATTTTAAAAAGTAATTTTTTTTTTTCCTAGATTTTCGAAAGTTTTTCGAAAGTTAAAGGTTGGGTTAAGTATTATATTTACAATATTTACAATTTTAGTTATTCATAAGGGAATTTTAAGCCTAGGGGGGCATTAGTTGGCGGTAAAAGAGGGTGATTTCCCTATAGATGGTGCCGTGTCTCACCGGATGCTCTGGGCTGTATCGTGTATTAGCGATGTCCGCTGTGAGTGGCGACCCCTTAACCTGGTTTTCGAAAAACCTGCATGCGAGGCTGTCGATATATTCCTCGACATAGTCGATTTTCGCCCACGCGTGCAGGTATTCAACCCTGACTTGGTCCCACAGGGTAAGGGAGAACGCCGCCCGCAGGTAGTGGTTTTGTATAACTTGCAGTTTCTTTTTATACTGTTTGGCCACAGAGCACCACACTGGCGCGCCATACATAAGGGCTGGTCTGATTATAGATCTGTAAAGGGTGAGCTTGTTGAGGGGGCTCAGATAAGATCTGGTCCCGATCAGCACGCCCAGCCCCTTTCTGATCATAGCATTTTTTGCTGTTATTGCTTTCATATGATGGCTGAAATTTAATTTGTTATCCAACGTTATTCCCAAGTACTTTACCTTTGGTTTAGGGGTTATAGCGATGTTTTCTACTATAAGAGGGGTCACATTTATATCTTTACGTTTCCTAGACATGATAATTAGCTCTGTTTTTGCAGTATTCAATTTAATTTTCCAGAGTTTATAAAAAGGGATCAGGATATCTAAGTGCTCAGCTAGGTTAGATTTCGCCACTTCAGCTTGGGATTCTTGGGAATATATTGCTGTATCGTCAGCAAACAAGGCGAGATGGGTTTCAGGATGAGACGGGATATCTGCAATATAAAGATTGAAGAGTAGCGGCGATAGTACGGTACCCTGCGGCACCCCAGCACGTAGCCTCCTACTGGCTGAGATGTGTTTGCCTATGCGGGTTGAGAAAGAGCGTCCGGCAAGATATGACTCGATTAGGGCGGTCCAGTACAAAGGCATACTGTACTTTGCCAGTAATTTATACAGGAGCCCATCGTGCCATACCCTGTCGAACGCTTTCTCGATATCAAGCAACAATAGGGCAGTGGACTGCCTACTATTGAAGCCTTTATAGGTATCTGAGGCTATTTTCGCGGCCAACATGACAGTGCCATGTTGGCCCCGAAAGCCAAATTGCTCAGGGGGGAGAATTTTTCGATCCTCAACGGCTCTATTTAGCCTTGATAGAATAATTCGTTCGGCTACTTTACCTAAGGTGTTAAGTAATGATATTGGCCTGTATGAGGCGGGAAGGGTTAGGTCTTTCCCTGGTTTAGGGAAATGTACTATGCACGCTACCTTCCATGGTTCAGGGAAGTGTTGCAATCGGATGATCGCGTTAATTACATGCATATATTGGACGAGGGTTTTCTTAGGTAGATTTTTTAGGACTATATTCGGAATGGTATCCGGGCCGGGCGATTTGTTTCTCGGAAGACGGCTAAGAGTCTTGCGGATTTCCGCAGGGGTAGTTTTCAGCTTATCGAGTACTAACGGAGGAATAGGGTACTTGGTGTTTCGAAAGATAGAGATAGTGTTAGTGTATAGCTGTTGTTCAGGCAGTGTATCCGGTGCCTCGCTATAGACGCCCTCCAGATAGTCCGCGAAGGCTTCCGCTTTTCCTAGATCATCTATGATGTCTAGACCACGATGTCTTATCTCAGGAATTTGCGCGTAACCTCCGCGGACCCGTTTGACAAGCTTCCACAGCGAGCCATCATCTCTGCTTACACTGTTTATGTAGTTTAGCCAGGTGTGATTCCTGTGCTCTCGGATGAGTACCTTGATTTCCTCCGTCAGCGCATTGATACGCGCGGTTCCCGCTCTAGTCCTATTTCTTTGCCATCTTCGTCGAAAACGGTTTCTAAAGGAAATGAGATTCAGGATATTTTCGGGAAGGGATTCAGTCCAGGGTTGTATATTAACCCTGGGACACAATGCATCACGGATGCGCTGGATGTTTGTTGTTAGAGTACTGACTTCGTTTTCTAGTTCCTGAACAGTCTCCATTTGCCCGGGAACAACCGTCAACTCATTCAGCCTGGCTCGGAACATCCTCCAGTCAACATTCCTGTACGAAACGGCGGTGTCGCTCGTCGGGGGGACCCTATGGTACAGGCCAATCTTGACTGGGAGATGGTCCGAGTTTAGAGTATTGAGCTCTTGCAGTCGAGTGGTTCGTATTGCACCCCGGGTAATAGCGATGTCCAGGAACGAGTCAGAACGTAGAAAGGTGGGATTTGGAGTTCTATGATAGGACATCTCCAGGTCGTTATCGATTACTCTTTTGAGCAATCTGCCCTTGGCATTGGTTACGCCGCCCCAACCAGCATGAGTGGCATTAAAGTCGCCAATAAGTAAAGATACTTTATTCTGCGGGAGCAGTGCAAAAAAGTCGCGGTCCGTGAGGCGGAGAACCGGAGGCGCGTAACCGCCGCAGATACGTAGGCCGCTCTCCATCTCGATGCAAACGTGTTCTATTGCAGTTCTAAGGTTTCGTATCCTTTTATAGCGGAGCGACCTATGTACGAGACAGGCCACGCCTCCTCCGATTCCATCGGGCCTATCAAATCTCTCTATGTTATAGTGTTTGATTTTTAAAGTATAGTCTGGTGTCAGTCGTGTTTCAATGAGAAAAACGACCTGAAAATTGGACGAATACATGAAATTACGAAACTCGCCCACTTTAGACCTGATACCGTTACAATTCCAGCATGCAGTGTAGAACATTTACACATTAAATGTGTTATACTCGTGTGAGAAAAAGCGCAGAGATGCCTGTATGATCTCTGCCTTGTTCCCTCTGCATGCTTCTAGCATGTTAGAGTAATGCTCTAGAGCTAGAAATAGCTGTTCGAGGTTAACTAAAGTGTTGATTTTGTTTACAACATTGCTAAGGTTAGACATCATACTAGAAATGTTACTATTATTTACAGAATTTACATTAGGGTCGCGAGCAGTACCACTAACCTGTACATTGTTGCTAGAGTTGACGTTTTGGGGCTCCTGCCTGCGGCGTATCGTGGGGAATTGTCTTGAGTATTCGTCTTCTCGTTGGCCATTGCTTAGGCCTTGGCCCCGTGGGCCGTCAGCTACGTGTTGCGTCCTCGCGTCTCTCCAAGCAGGTTTCGCCGGGGGTGGTGCAGGGCGAAATGTCTGCTTGGGCTTGGCTGTTGTCGTGGTTTGTAGCATGTTTACTTTATATACGAATACAGGACATTCCACGTCGATGGAACGGTGCGAGCCGCCGCAATTAACGCACTTTAGAAAGTCCTGATTGCAGTTAACAATTTCGTGGGGACCGGCGCATTTGCTGCAGGCAACACGGCGATTGCAGTATGTTTTTGCGTGGCCGTATTGCTGGCAGTTCTTGCACTGCAGCACCGGTTTCCCTGAACGCCTGGTTTCCCAGCTTATCCTGACATGCATTAGGGTCCTAACATCATTATTTAGTTTTTTGACTGTGTAGTTAGTGCCTAACACAACCAAATACATCGGCACTCTCGTCTTCCGCATTTCGAAGACATTTTTCGGTTTGATATCGTACTCGTCGGAGAGAGCTTCCGTTATGTCTTGAGGTTTTATGTCCCCGTCCAACCCTCGGAGAACAAAGGCTCGCGTTTTCTCTTGTGCCTCAGCATAAGTATGATATTCTGTGTGCTCATGCTCGAGAGTTCTTTTTAGGGTGTGGAGATCATTTGTCGTTTCACAATACACTATCACTGAATTTTTAGTGTATTTCAGTTGATAGCGTGAAATTCTCATTGTTTTCAGATCTTCGCGTAGCTGTTTGTGGTCCTGTGGCCTACCCTTGATGACCACAGGAGGGGGTGGTTGGGCTTTCGTTTTTGGGGGGGCTTTACCCTTACGGCTCTGATGTGCCCTCTGTCTGGCGCTTGCCGAAGCTGTCGTTGAGGCCACGCTTACCGTGTCATCGTCTTCTGTTGGTATGTCTTCCAGGGGCTGATATTGGTTGTTGGTGGGTATGGGGGGTTGGCCCATGTCCAGGGTGGTTATCTTGAAGTTTTTCTTGAAGGGAATCTGGCGAAAAGGCGTTTTGAAAACGTCCTTCTCGCTTGTCTGGATCAGGAGAGCAGGATTCCCACGAGAAGGCGGGGCCAGAAAATTTGAACCGCCTTCTTGCCCTGTTGTTGATACTGTCGAAGTCGATGCTTCTTTCGACTTTTCTTCAGGTGTTTTTTGCATGTTTTGCCTTTTTTGTGTATCGGTCAAGGTGACCTTCTGCTTTTTGGAAGGCTCACCCAGCATGTTCGTTGGGCTTGCCTTTTTCTTCCCGGTGTCTATTTTCGCTTTTATGCTTTTGATTCTAGTTGGATGAGTGTCTTTATAATGTTGTCGGATTCTTGTCGTAAGCTTCAGTATGTCGTTTTGGCTAAGATCGCAAATACTTCTTAATTTTTCTGTGTCCAGTCTACACTGAACGCAGATTTCAGCGTAACTTTGGGAACGATTTCTCAATTTTAAAATATTTGAGTCGGATACTTTCAAGTCGGAGTTCGACCCGAACGAAACGTTGGACATATTGTCCTCGTCCTCCGTGATTTCGCCCATTATGGGCTTTGTTGCCGGGGTTACGTCCCCGGCGACTAAGAAAAAGTAGTAATTACGCTCTAATTTGTAAATCTAAGTAGAAGTACCCGGAATAAGCGAAAGTTTTTGCGGAACGTAAATAAACAAATATTTATTTGGCAATTTTTTGTCGCGATAAACGATTTAAATCTCGCTTGGCTCGATTGAACAGGGAACCAATTGACCTGTTCTTCGATCGACGCGCGATCGAAGAATCAAGAAACTATAGGTCTCAAAGGTCTGTTAGTAAAACTAAAGTTCTAGCAAACACTGTGAAATAAATATAAATTTCGGACTGTCATTTTCTGACATATTTCATTTTTCTTTTCATGGCAGGCTACGATAAAGTTGATAGAATCATTCATTGAAGGGGCGAGCATGGGCGTAAACAGGGGGGGGGATGCCCCCCCCCCCCCCCCCCTGGGAATTTAACCGATTCATATTGCAACATACCATTCATGCCATGCTATTCATGAGGGTGCGGAATCCTTGTTTTTTTTAACGATTTTAATGACTTTTGGTTAAAAATTGGCAGTGGTGAGGGTGCGGAATCCTTGTTTTTTTTAACGATTTTAATGACTTTTGGTTAAAAATTGGCAGTGGTACCCTCAAAATTTTCCCGCCACACGGGTACCACTGCGGCCTTGTCTATGGTTCGCCCCCCCTGGGAAAAAATTCTGTCTACTCCCATGGGGGCTAGGCTTATTATTGCAGGGATTATGTAATGTAATTAACATCTCTAGTGATTTAAAATAATGCAGAAAATACTAAAACGGAGTTTTATCCACAATACCGAAACAGAATTATTGCACTCGACGCGCGTTTCGCTAACCATGTTAGCATCATCAGGAGATGATTAAAACTAAAATTAAAATCTACCTAACTCCCTTTTATACTACTGTTTGCTTAATCAAGCGGAACTAAAAAGAACCAA
>MU184506.1:47471-78849 GCA_016904865.1 Pissodes strobi
ATGAGTGACATAGGCCAATATATCTCCTGTCGATCTCTCATTGCGAAAGCCGTATTGATTATCGCTGATTATTCTGTTGCTCTCGAGGTACTTGAGTAGTTGCTGGTTGACTACACGTTCCATGACTTTGGAGATTATTGGAAGCAAGGCAATCGGGCGATAGTTTGAGGGCGTGGTTTTCTTGCCTTTTTTTGGAACAGGTTGCACTCGAGCGACTTTCCAAGAGGATGGGTAAATCCCTTTTCTGTAAGAAAGAGAAAAAAGCCTGGAAAAAACGGGTGTTAGTTCGTTGGCGCAGTTCTTTAGCACGATGGCAGGTATTCCGTCCGGTCCTGATGCCTTTTGCGTATCTAGTTCTTTAAGGATTTTGCGAATATCACGATGAGAAAACTTGACTTCTGCCATGGTAGTGTTGATGTTCGTTATAGTGGGCAGAGTCTTGCCTTGGGGCACGTCTAAGGTAGAGTGCGATAAAAATATTTTGGCGAGCATGTTTGCTTTTTCCTTGGCTGTAGTCGCCGTGATGCCACGTTCGTCCGTCAAAGGTGGGAGAGACGTTTTTGTAAAGTTGTTACTTAATGCCTTTGCTACCGACCAGAAATTCCTGGAACCACTGGGGCATTGCAAAAGTTTATTCCTGATCCTTTGATTGTGTGTGTCCTTAGTTTCGTCGATCACACGCTTGCACTCGTTTCTCGCTTCGATAAAATAATTGCGATTTTCAGCGGTCTGATTTTGCTGCCAGTACTTATAGGCTTGCTGTTTCCTTCCTACAGCTCTTTCGCATCTTTTGTCGAACCAGGGCTTTCCTTTTGATGGTAACTTGATGCAATTTGGGACGTATGCTTCCATTCCTGAGGATATTACTTGCATGATCTCTTTGCAGCAGTCTGACGGGTCGTCAGTGGCAAAGCAGACGTCGAGCCAAGGAAAATCTAGGTAGAACTGCCTTAGATCGTCCCAGTTTGCAGAATTGTAATGCCAGATTTTGCGAGGCAATGGTGGATCCTTCTGTATGAGTGGCAATTCACAAACCGTTGTAATAAGTTTGTGGTCGGAGGTACCTAATGGCGGACCAACTGTAACCTTGTACTGGTCAGGATTGGTGGTCAGAAAAAGATCCAGGAGGGCGGCGAATTCGCCCCTCTCTGAGATTCGAGTTGGTTCGTCTACAAGTTGAGTAAGCCCGCAGCTGATGGCAAATGCTTCAGCTTCTCTACCTTCGTTGTCGGTCTTGTTGTGATGTTTGAGCCAGTTGGTGTTGTGGGCATTGAAGTCTCCCAGAACGATTATTTCTGAACTGGGGTGATCGACCTGTATTGAGTCAAAAGTGGTAGCTAGTGTTGAGAAAAAGCTTTGGTAGGCTCTATCGCTCGGAGGGCGATAGAGACAACATATAAACTTGGTTAATCCCTTGGCGGTGAACTTGAGCCACATGACGTCAAGGTTGTTCGGTTCGAGTGTTTCCTCGCGGTGACATGAAAGGTCGCTTCGGACAAAAAGGCATATTCCGAACTTATATCTAAATCGGGTATGTAAGTCGTAACCAGGATAGAGGTAGTTCACTGTTGTTGTTGTAGAACATACTTGTGTTTCTGGGCTAATATGTGTGGTCTAATTGCTTGTAGATGTTGGTGTACCGAATTTCTGTTTGTATTTAGGCCTCTTATGTTGCAGAAATCTATTCTAAATTGGTTCGGTATCTTTGTTGTCTGTGAAATGCGGAATGAAGGGCTCACAGGGCCACCCAGCGCCCGGAGATCCGAATGGCCGGGGAGTTTACTTCCGGAATATTTTGATCCTGGAAGCACCATCATGTCCATATATTCCTACTGTGAAACCCGGGACCACCAGCGCGGAAGCGGAACGTGATTTGGGAAAACCACTTAGCGCTTCCCAATTCTGGTGGGGTGGTCTTTCACCGGACGATGCGAGTAGGCTTATGCATCTACCACCTAGAGCCGCTTCCACTCGAAGCATCGGCCTCAGACTCATTCCTTTGGCGGTCCCTAGTCTGACAGGGGTAAAAATGGGGTTTGTTGGATCACTCCCCAGTGATCAGCTTTAGACTTTGTACTTTGGTGTTCTCCAGCCTGGAGGAGGACGATGGGATTTGATGGGCCACATCCCATGGCAACTCGGAATGGTGGGGGCGTCACTTCCCGTAATCAAACTGCTATCACCAGTTTGACGTTCCTGCCAGCCAATACAATGCAGCCCCTCTTGTCACAAACTATCATTGATCGGCTCCAGACTTTGTACTTTGGTGTTCTCCAGCCTGGGGGCACCCTATGCACCTATGTATTCTAGATACTTAAGGCAAACTTTTTGCAAGAATAAAAATTTTTGATTTGAGCCTTCATTTCGGAGAAAATGCGAGGTGAATACAAAAATGAGTATATTTCAATCAGATTTTGCTCAGGTTCGAAGGGAGATATTTAAATTTTTTGATTTATTTTGCCGTAAGGGCCAATGTAATCTGCATATTTCAAGCAATGATAAAAAATATAATTCGTACAAAAATGTAGATGAATTTTATATAAAAACATTCATAATTTAATATCCTACACGTTCATATAATAATCTCGATTTTTAGGTATACTGCCCTTTTGCCCGTTATAATTTTTGACTACCTTCGGATTTTGAATTAATATAATAAAGCCTTCAATCTGTGAAAATTTCAGCTTGTAACCCCGAGGTGCCCACACAAGACAAAATAAGTTATAAGTAGCACTCTACTATTAAGAAGTAGATTGTTGGCTCCAATAGGCATATTAAGGCGACATAGTTATACTGTTCCCAAATACCTGCTCAGATCAGTGTACTTTTCTCTTATACATTGCCACCTGCAATATCTTACAATTCTATGGTATCCTACTAACAAGAAATTTGTTGAACCATTACAAATTCTACAAAATAGAGCAATAAAAAATTTATATGGTCTTCGTCTTAGGAATAGTAGTAAACACCTCTATGTAAATTTTAAAATATTTCCCATTGCCAATATTTATAAATATCAAGTATCAGTATATATACATCAGGTTATCTGTGGCTCTCGCCGGTCTAATCTAACACTTAATTTTCGTAGTGATATTCATCACTATAACACCCGACATGAAGGGGATGTTGATCTGGCTCGTGTTTCATCAACTAAAGGGCAAAATAGTATATTCTTTAAAGGTGTTCAAATTTACAATTCAATATCTCCAAGTATAAACATTTAAACATAGTTCGCTTCGTTTTAAAGGCAAATACGTATTTTAGACCTAGTCCTGATTGATGGGTCTCCCAATATCTCACCACTACCTTTGTTTATATAGGGAAATAGTTATTCAACCTCGAACTGAAAAAGGGCCTCATCGCTAGATGGCGTCCGGCCTGAAATGTGCCCATTCTTGAATTTCAAAAAATTACTACGGGTCCTACGAGAGACGTTGCAAGGAGGGAGTTCCTACATTTCTATTGGTGCATTCCCAAGGGCTGTTACCTGGCGGCGCGGAGTGGAGCCGCGTTGACGAGTGTTGCTAATAATTCCGAATATCTCATTGTTTATTTTTAATTTTCCGCCATTGTTCAAGTTGAAGAAGCTTTACTTTGTAAAATGTTTGTGTTTGGGTTGTAATGATTAATTTTGGCTGAGTAAATTGCGATTATCTATCTACGTTTTTTTTCTAGGTAAGTACAAAAGTACCCACTTCCTTTGTTTTGTAGTTTTTGTCGGAAATCAGAGTATTGCAATAGCAGTTTCGAAGTTTAATACACAGAACAAGTATATTAAATAGGATGAACATTTTTCTAATAATCATATATATGTAGATAGAGAGAGGGTAAATCTTTACATCTACTTTTTTATATCCATCAGTATGCTTTCTCATAATATTAACGTTTATTTTGTACGTAAGTACATATACACAGATGTTGCACGTCTAGGTGTCTATGAACAGTTTTGAATAGTTAATTAATTGATTGATAGGCATGTATAAGGAAGGATGACAAATGTATGGAATGAATATTGAATTTAATTAATAGCATATTATGATATAAGTGTATAAGAGCACTTTTAAAGCACGCGCGTTTAGATGTCTTTAAATTTACTTTTTTGGGTTGTTCCACATTTGTATTTTTTTAATTGTTTCAGTTTTTGACAACCAAATTCTTTACAAACTAAGTCAAAATTACATTAGATTTTAATTTGTTTCAGATAACGTCTATTTTGAGAGCATCAATTTGTAAAGGAACATCCCCTGGACGAGAAAGCTTTCTTTGATCGCTGTGCCTACAAAGTATGTCTTCGTCATTGGTGCCAAATATTTTCCCATTAAATGTGGTTCAAGAAATCTGAGCAGTTAAATTTTTAAGTACACAAGTAGCAGTCACCTGATCAAGTACACAAAAAGCAGTCACCTGATCAATACATCCCTTACAATAGGAAGAGTTCCAAAGGAAATTAGGACCAGTAGTGTTATTGTGCCTATCCCGAAAGTGCCAAGACCAAATAAACCAGAAGAATATATTGACCCATTAATTTATTATCTGTAATAGACAAAATTCTGGAAATTGTCGTATGCACAACTGCGACAGTTTCTAGAGGTAAACAAATTGTTATTTAAAGGTCAGTCGGGTTTTTGGGAAAAACATTGGTGCGAGTCAGCATTACAGTATGTGTGTTCGAAATGGTGTTCATATGTTCATGATGAAAATGTTGTCCTGAGCATTTTCATTGACCTTCAGCATGCGTTTGAGACCATCAATAGGAGAAGACTTATCCACAAACTACAGGCCTACGGAATTACAAACAGTGCACTTATCACCTGGAGGATCGCTCCCATGTGACTAGAGTGAATAATGTGTCCTCAAATCCGTTTGATAGTGAGATAGAGGTGCCGCAGGGCAGTGTTCTGAGCCCCCTTTTGTTTGTACTATATGTCAATGGCCTAGACCGAGTTTTAAATGATATGTTTTTGGACGATATGTTGATCTGTGTTTGCGGGAAGGATTTTAATCAGGTAGTAGATACTATGAAATCAAAACTTGACATCCTTTATAACTCGTTGTGTGTAAATAGGCGTAGGTTAAAAAAAAGACAAAGTACATGGTTTTTTGGCTCTAAGCAGAATTGTAATAGATTTCTAGAAAATAATTATTGGATTAAGATAGATATCTAATAGCCTATTTGAAAATGCATCTAGTAATATTTAGGGGTAGTCTTGGATTCTCAGCTTAATTTTTCGTTACATGTAGATCATATTAGAAAAAAAATTAGAAAAGATAGAATTTTTTAGGAGAATAGCTGAGATTCTTAGTCACTGGAGTCGTGTTCATATATATAATACCATTATATATCCGCATTTCAATTACTGTTTTTCATTGTTGATATAAGGTAAAAAGGCTGATATACAAAGACTCCAGTTGTTACGAAATAAAGCTATGCGCACTATATTGTTCTGTAATTAATTTGATGCTAAAGCCACTTAGATGGCTTTCAATACAGCAAAGCGTAGAGATGTCCAATGTACTATTTATTTTTACAACAAAAAATCAATTATTGCCCGAATAAGGTGATGGTTTGAAGGTGATTCATGTTTATCCCACCGGGAATTCATAATTAATGTTTTATTAAGGACTTTAATATATAAACAGTGTAAGTCATATTCAAAATGCGAATTGACATTATAATTTTTTTATTCACTATCCACTTTTATTCACGGAGTAAAAAACAACATTTTAATATTATTCCAAGAGTTACTTTTAGTTACTTAGTAGTCAAAAAAGTTGTTTGCAGTTTTTTTTAACTGGAACATAAAACTTTAAATATATATTATATAATTGTATTTTTCCAATTTACTACAATTAAGGATTTTTTCACAGTGTAAAAAAGTAATATTTTTCTAGCGAGTTTGAATTTTTTAAATTAAAAAGTAACTTTTATGGACCAACATTGTTTGGCAGGAAACATGATTTTGAATATGATTTGACAATTTTAAATATATATACATACATAAATTTTTAAATACTAATAAATGAGATCTGTGAATCATCTTATATTTAAATAAAGATAAAACATTAATCGACGGATTACAATTAATTTATTAGTTGATTCTTATTAAATGGTGATGCTTTTAGGTTGTATCTATGTTAATGTAGTCCAATTACTTTTCGATATTTAAGTAATATTTATAAGTACTTATTTATGGAGTTGTAGTCGATCTAATCTCTTGATACATCAGTTTATCACAATAGCTATATTAGCAACTTCTGATTGAAAAATAGCAAAAATAATTATGGTTTCAAATTTCCTTAACTGGTGATTAATTGTAACTTATAATATACAAGAAAGTTATTTTAAGAACATGTATAACTTTACAAGTTTGATAGGCAATAACACAAAACTTTGATATGAAAAAATTTGGCATCTAAGATAAAATAAATGAATTATTTCAAAGGGAAATAATACAAGTGAACATAAAATGATCAGTTGAAAATAAGGGATGAATCAAACCAGAAGTTGCCCGAAACAGCACACTATATACACTTCTTAGTTCTTTAGTTTTAAGGGTTGTATAGGTTGATGTGTTTTATCAATTGAATTGTTTAATTTTCGAGTAAATATAGTTTTACTCGGATGTTGTTTATTTCACTATCCTAAATCCGAATTTTTTCAAAAATTATTTACTTGATTATAGCGAATAAACTACAGTATATATTTTGAAGAGTACATTTATATTAATTTAATTTGATTGTCAATTATGTAATAATGATAATAATGGCTATAAGCGATTGAAAGTTTTGAACATTGGCTGTTGGCCTGGAGCAATATTATATGTACCGATACATAAATTAGTATTAATATATGCCGAACTCATATTAAATAAAGACTTATCCAAAGTGGTAAGAGTTTTGATTTCAGTTTTTAAACACCTTATTTCTTATCTCCCCCTCTTTTGCAAAAATAATGAAATTTAATAAAATAAAAATATTTAATTTTATTATTAATCTCCAAATAACAAGACATTTTAATCAATAATTTGATAAATACATGTTTCTAGTGCATTAAAGCATAAAATTGCAGAAAATGTTTAATTGTCTTCTTTCTATAAGGAGAAAAAATACATAAAATAACTATATCTACCTACTATTGGAACTAAATTTAATTTTTATCTATATATCTCTACAAACATTGTAAGTTTAAAAATTGTAATACCTTACTTTTTGACTAATAATGGGAAACGAATAATCAATTTTTATAAATATAATTTTTTTATAGTTTAATAATATGTTTTTAGTGTTCCTAATTTTGAATGCGTTAAAATATCCAGTTTATATTGTAAAATTTTACTTATATCAAGTCATAACGTGTTACATTTACCAAATAGGATTTCATTATTGTTTATTATTTTCCCATTTTTTAATGGCATATGCAAATCTATTTTCTTAGACTACTGCATCAATTCAATTAGGCCTATATGAATAATAGAAACTAGTAAAGAAATTGACACAAAAATCAATGTGTTAAAAATGCTAAAAACCATTTTCCCAAACAATAAAATAAATTCAATTGAAAAGTCAAGATTGGGGAAGCAGGTATTGGAAATTTCATTCTGTGTGTAAAAATTAAACTGATAAAACCGGTTCTAGCCACTTAGCCTTGGCTGAAAATCATTTCTTGGAAATCTACGGCTCGGCCAATATAATTTTGTATTCCCCTTTCTACCCCTTCCTTTTCGTATGTAGGGTAAACATTGCACGTGTTTTCATTCATAAATACTGTTTTTGGTGCCAGCCACTGGGGGCAGCACCTCTCCACAGGCCCCGTTGAACGACTATTTTCTTATAAAGACAATGCCACTACTATCACTACTTTGACTTTAATTTATTTTAATTTGTTTATGTATTGGTGTGTTAATGGATATGTCATTACACACCAAATCTGTGATATAGTATATAGGTAATCTTCATGTTTGACGAAATGTAAATGAATAGGCTGTAAGTAGTAGTAAGAGGATGAATCCGCATAGAATTGTTAATTCTCTGAATTTTTTTAAAATAAATATATTTTCTTTCTTTCTTTCTTTCTTTAGTTCAGAGAACCTGGAAATGTGAGAAGTAGCAGAGGCAACGTCTAAATCCGCTAAAAGTAGATGAGCGTCACAAAAATAGGTCGAGAGCAATTCGAAAACGAGCAAATCGAAGGGAAATGCTAATCAGAATACAAAAGCAAAAGGAAAACAAGGCAATCAGGAAAAAGAAATCGCAAATGCCAACACCAAGAAAAAAAATTATATTGAAACAATAAATGCAAAAAATACGAATGAGGTCATATTAGCTACTAGGATAGAAAATGATAACTGAAGCAGATACAGAATTAAATCAAATAATTGAGCCGAATTATGTTATGGTGACTCCCGGTATCAGTGGGTTGCCAAAAAGTGAAAAAAAAAAGATTGCAGATTTTCTTTCTATTGATGACTAGGTTATTATTACAGAACTTGATACGCTAAATCCCTTTCCTGGACAATTTGATGGTTATGTAGAGGACAATTATTGTTTTGGTTGGGTATTACAAACAGTCCAGGTTACTAAAAACATTTGAAAATGTCCTGAAAATTTTTAACGACATTGTTATCATTTAGCTCTTTTGGATTTATGTGTCAATTCATCTAAGGTGTGATGAAACATATTTAATTAAGATCTTTATAACAACAAAAAAAATTATGCACGATAGTTTGCTAGCTATTTCTACAAATTTATAGTGTATTTTACGTTATTATAAAATATTTTGACTGTGCTGAAAATTGAAGTCAATAGAAAATTCGCTATAAAATAAGTACTTTAACAAGTCTGTAAAGTCTTTCAAATGAACTTACAAATACGCTAAAGTATGAGACAAAGTCACCAGATCTATTAGGGTTATATTGCACACCCACTTACTACTTTGTCTTCTGAAATAACATATTAACATACATATGCATAGGTAGTTTTAATGAGCATATGTTTTGGCACAAAAAAAATCCAGGTCAAACTTTAAAAGTGGGCCAAAGTTACCCGACTTTATGGTACTCACAATGTATTAAAATTATGAATGAATATCATAATGTTAAATTTCTTACTTGGATTCTGACTTGTCCTCTTCATTTTCACTTTTAATATCAACTTCCTCGCAACTTATAAGGTCTGATTTAATCAAATGCTCATCATTACATCTCTTCACATTGAATTCTCTAAAAAAATAAATTATTTACTTTTATAAGTTGTAACGTAATATTCGCTACATGGTTTTTATATTTTAAGATTTTTATATTACAAAGTGATTTTTATGCAAATTTCTACATGCGATTTGGATTCGGTAATTGGGTGAGATTTCGATAGAAGTTAAATCTTTTATAAATAGGTGGAGCTGCCATTAGAATTGTATGCGTATTATTTCTACATCGTTTTCTATAAAAATATTTTTATTGTACCAGCCTTTGGATAGAGGGCGATAGTAATATCGTAATTTTGATTGATAGTCTCCCTCCTATTCCTTTCGACGCGTTTTGGGTCGGTATTAAAATTGAACAGCCAACGTAGCTTTGTCTTTGATTTCAAGTCAAGGTGAGAGCCCATATGTGATTTGATTTTTGCACATTCCGCTTTTAAGTTATCGAATTTGTTTCTCTGTTTTAGGAGTGACTTATGACAATTTTCAGATAATAGAGGGATTTTCGAGGCTATGATCTAATCAACAATATTTTCACTTAGATTTCTAATATATAGATTTATAAATTGGATTCTTCATTCATCCTGGCCATCTAGGCACTTTTTATAAAATATTGTTGAATAAATGATCTTATTGGTTGAATAGGGTTTGATATATTTATCGTGAATTTCGTTACCTTTTACAGGAATATTTAACTGCGTAGTTGAAGTTAGCAAGGAGAATTTCTAACTAACCTCACTTTATTACCGACCCAATGTACGAACGTACCTGCAATAAGCTGCAGTAAACGGTACTCCTGCGTTGCATGTCGAATTATTGCATTTATAGCGCTATATAATAAATTTTTTTGTATGTATCGTGTTGTAATAGTTACAGTATATCGTCAGCGTTGTTCGTGAAGTCGGAAAACGTCTTTTTGTGTGAAAACAAGCGTGAAAACTGTGTAAAATTGAGCAGCGCCATATTTGTTTACGTCTGTTATCGATAAATATTTCGACCGCTGCGTTTCAGTATACTACTACGTGTACTCTCAATGCGAAATGGCAAGTGGAAGTAAAACGTTTGATGGAGACCCTTCAACTAATTGTTTTAAATTTAAACTTGTGTTTGATGACGTAAAATCGATTGTACAATGTACTAGTTGTAGTTTGTATTATCACGGAAAATGCATGAACGTGGATATGCGCGATTTCCATATGAAAAAGGCCATTTGGAAATGCGAAATTTGCGATTCTGTAACAAATAGTGTACCCAACTCCCAGGAGTTTATTAGACCGGACCGTTTGAGGAAAAGGAGCCGTGTCGATGATGGAGGAGACTTGCATATCGATGTCAGTGCTACTCTATTATTTTTGGTAGAAAAAACTAAAGAGTTGACCCAAAAAATTGATCTATTATTGGAAGAAAATCGTAGTATGAAAGCCGAAATTGCCAGTATTAAGGAATATAAGCCTTCAGGACCAGTGGAGCCAAAATCTAATGTCGCAACATCGTATGTCACAGCCTTAAAAAAGAATGACAATAAAGTGTTGGTAGTGAAACAAAAAAGCTCTGAAAAAAATATCCAACAAGCAAAGGAAGACTTAAGGAAAAAAGTGAACCCCAGTGATATTGGAGCTGGATTATCCTTGGGTAAGCCCACAAAAAATGGAGATATTATCCTTAAGTGTGGTAATGAGAAGGATTTGGGTAATATTCAGGCTCAGATACAGAACAAAATGGGTGATTCGTATAGTGTGGATGTACCCAAAGTATTGAAACACCGCATTAAAGTAGTAGGTGTACATGAGTCTGAATATTCTCTAGGAGATCGTTGCAAAAATCGAAAAACAAAACAATCTTCAGGAAAGCCCCAACAAGAAAATCAATATTATAAGGAGGTCAAATGTGGTGAACAAAAAAGTTAATATAGTTATGGAAATGGACTACTTATGGAGTTTTTATTGAAAAGGAGAGAATGAACATTGGATGGAACCGCTGTTTAGTGTACAACGAGTATGGAATTCGAAGGTGCTTTAGGTGTTGTCGCTTTGGTCACTTGCTGAATGTAAGAAGAACAAAGTGTGTGCTAAATGTTGTGGAAGCCATGATTTTAAAGAGTGTAATGTAAATACTGTTAAATGTGCTAACTGCGTAGTGTCTAATGAAAAGTATGGTCTTAGTTTAAATGTGAATCATGTTTCTTGGGATGTTAGTAAGTGCGAATCTTACAAAAGAATTGAAGAAATACAAAGAAGCAAGTACATTAAGTAGCAATTAGATTTAAATATTGTTCTTAATAATAGTATTATATATTTTAATTGCCAGGGGTATGTCAACAACCGAGATAATATTATGTTATTAATTAATGATTGGAAACCAAAAATCATACTTCTAAGTGAGACTCATGTAACGCCTGATATTGAACTATACCAGCTGAACATTGATGGGTACAAATTGGAACAATGCACTAGTAATAACGGTAGAACAGGGGGAGTTATGGCGTTGATAAGATGTGATATTAGACATAAGCTTAAGACTTTGCGTGTTGATGGTTTTGTTTGGTTATTGTCTTTTGAAATGCCTATGTCTCGTGTTAAGTATTTGTGTTCTGTTTTGTATCATCCATCTAAAAAAGAAGATGCTAAGTTTATGGATTTTTCTAACGAATATCTGGATGAAATGAGTAATTTTAACGGCACAAATATTATTTTTGGTGATTTTAATTGCTCAAGGACACATTTTATGACAACAGAATAAATAACGTTATCTACAGAAAAGGTTTTACACAAATTGTAAAAACGCCGACCAGAATAGTTCCTAGAAATCAGACATTCATTGATTTTATTGTCACTGATGACAAGCATCTTGCACATAAGGTACAGGGTACAGGGTCTTTTCTTATATTTAGACAGCGCCTACTGGGCTTATTATAAAAGATAGAAGAAAACTTTCAATACAAAAGTTGTAGGATTTATCCTAAATCGCCAAAAAATGTTAGGTAAAAAAACAAAGGAATATCGCAAAGTAAGTAAAAAATACTAACTTGGTAATTTTTTAATGGAACACCCTGTATATTATTCCATATTTGGATTGTGCGAAAAAGTCTAGACTTATTTCAGCAATCCAAATATGTAAAAATATACAGGTTTTTTTACTTACTTTGCGATATTCCTTTGTTTTTTTACCTAACATTTTTTGGCGATTTAGGATAAATCCTACAACTTTTGTATTGAAAGTTTTCTTCTATCTTTTATAATAAGCCCAGTAGGCGCTGTCTAAATATAAGAAAAGACCCTGTACCCACTCAATTCTGTCAATTTCCATTAATCAACAAAGAGAATCATCTGTCGATATTATAAGCCATCAAAGATCTTTTAAAAACTACAACTGTGATCAACTACAAAAAGAGTTGCTTGAAAATAACTGGAATAAAGATATCTCCGACGTGAATTTATTAGCTGATTCTTTTATTACGGATATTAAAACTATTTTAGATCGAATGTGCCCTGAGGTCAGAATTATTCAAAAACAAAAATATGTGAATAAAAAATGGATAACGTCTGACATTAGAAAAATGATGCTGGAAAGGGATATTTTATATAAAAGGGCTGTTCTAGATAAGCGTGAGGGTACTTGGGATGAGTATAAAACAAAAAGAAATTTCATTGTACATAAAATCAGAGTAGAAAAAGAAAAATATTATAAAGAATGCATAGACGAAAATAGGAGCAACCCCAAAGAATTGTGGAAAAAATCTAAAGACCTTACTACCTAATAGAAAACAAATGATATCCGAATTTTTGAAGGAGAAAAAGTCCACCAAGAGGTAGATATTGCAAAAAAATTTAATAAATATTTCATAGAAAGTGTCGACAAAATAGTTAAAAATATTCCACAAGCAACAATTATAACTCATATTACCAGAGCCCCTGAAATAAATAATTATTTTTTACAATTTGAAAAAGTAACAATGACTAAAATGAAAGGAATTTTAAAAAATCTGAAAAATGCGGGGAGAGGCGAAAGTGGCATATCCAAACAGGTTCTGTGTGATGTATCTTATGCTGCTGGTGATCGTCTCTTAGATATAGTTAATGCATCTTTGAGCAATGGGATATTTCCTGAATCCTGGAAAATGTCTACTGTTATTCCTGTAGCTAAAGTTCAGAACACAAAAAATCACAACGAATTCCGACCCATCAACACCGTGCCTATCTATGAGAAGCTCCTTGAAGTTTGTGTTAAAGAGCAACTTCTTAAATTTTGTGCTGAAAATTCGATAATAGTTCCTAATCAATCGGGTTTTCGCGAGAATCATTCATGTGAATCTGTGGTTGTTGATATATGTGATGATTTTCTTAAAGCCCTTGACTGTGATAATTTTGTATTGGAGGTATTTTTAGATTTTAAGAGAGCGTTTGAAACTATCGAAAACATTTTAATTAAAAAATTAGAACAATTAGGAATTAGGGGTAGTGTTTTAAAATCGTTTAAATCGTATTTGTCAAATAGAGTCCAACGTGTTAAGTTTATGAATTGTACGTCTGATGTTATTAGTGTAATGTTTGGTGTACCATAAGGCACAGTTTTAGGTCCATTACTATTTTTATTATATATCAATGATATGGTCAAAGTGCTTAAGATATGTAAGATTGTAGATTGTTTTATTTGCAGACCACACCATGATTTATATAATAGGGAATAATATACATGAACTGGCAATTATTATAAACAATGAACTTAATGACCTATTTAACTGGCTCTGTAATAATAAACTAAGCTTGAATGCAAATAAGTCAAAATTCTGTGTATTTAGCAAAAAATCAAAAATAAATCAGGAAGACATTGACAATATAAACATAACTGTAAATGGGGAAAATATTCTCTATGAAAAAAATATTAAATATCTGGGTGTAATTTTGGATGCCAACTTAAATTTCCATGCTCATGCTGATTATATAATGAGAAAATTCTCAAAAAAAGTTGGATTCTTAACAAGAATTGGGAAAAATTTGTCAATGAGCACGAAATTAATGTTGTATGATGCCATTGCTCTTCCACATTTGCAATTCTGCTCAACATTGCTGTTCAATTTACCCCAATACAAGGTAAATCAATCAGAAATAATCCAAAACAGAGCAATGAGACTGATTTTGAAATGTCGTTATACTCCTGTAAGGTCTATGTTAAGTGTCCTAAATATGCTGTCTGTCAACCAAAGAATTATGTTTAGTGTCTATTTGTTTATTTTTAATTTAAAACAATGTCTTTTACCTGATTATATCTGTGATAAGTTAAGAGTTTTTAAACATGTACACAATTATGGTACTAGAAATCGTACAGATTTTATACTGACAGACAGATGTAATACGAATCAGTTGCTCAACTCTGTGGTGTACAAAGGTTTAATAGAATTCAATAAACTACCTATGATCATTAAAACCTGTGATAATTTGGCACAGTTCAGGCACAGCTTAGTACAATCAGCTAGGACACTCCGTTGGTTAGAACGGTTTGCGCCGATCCTTGCGCACGACGCCATTACGGGGAAGATTATGGCAGTGGCGTCGGTGGCGGATTCGCTATGATCATTTGTTCCTTAGATTTTGAATCAATTGAACATAGACGTACTTAAAGGTGTTTAGAAGTTGTGATATGCATGAGTTCACCAAAGTGGAGACACGTCTGTGCTGCTAAAGGTTGTATAAGTAAAAATATAATTGCGATAGGAGCTTCTTTCGGTTTCCTAGTGATAAAGACAGGTAAGCATCTAATCATAACTACGATATATGTATTATTTTCACGGCTTGGTACAAAGCTGTAATATTTTCTTGGATTCACATTTCAACTTGAATATTCTTAATGTACAGGGTGGCACGAATTCGAGTCTATGCATGGGGATCTCGAAAACCGTAAGAGATACAGTGTCAGTCAAACTGGGGCAAAATTGCACATTTAAGTGCATAACAATATGCCGTTTAGAAAGTTTTTAAATTCTGAATATTTGCGGAGATATCCGGAAAAACCAAAATTTTGACAAATCGTTTTATTTGGAATCCGACGTTTCATCTTCAAGGGGTCTTCATCAATTTTCCTTTTTTTAAATGCAAAATTTAATCTTTTAAATCGTTTTTTAGATGATATTGGCGTTATTAATATGAATATACGTTTTTTTTCTTTTTGAAGTGAATACTTCTTTGGTTTCATGAGAGCGATTTTTCAAGGCCATGTAAAGACACGTTTTGGAATTTTCGTCTCGCAAGAGAGATACAATATACCTATGATTCTGTCTCTCTTATGGAATTGATAAAGAATTGTTCAATTTTTATGAGACTAAGTGAAACTAACCGAATGTTGATTAGACGACTAACCAAAACTAACCAAATCTATTAAAATTGATTATAGCGTATCGGAACCAGTTCAAAAGACTAAAATAAGTTGAGACTAAGTGAAACTAACCGGAAGTTGATTGAACAACTAACCAAAACTAACCTAATCTATTATAATTAGTTATAACGTATCGCAACCGCTTCAAATGACTAAAATAATTTGAGACTAAGTGAAACTAAGCGAAAGTTGATTAACCGATTAACCAAATCTATTAAAATTGATTATAACGTAGCGGAACCGGCTCAAATAAGTAAAATAAGTTGAGACTAAGTGAAACTAACCAAAAGTTGATTAGACGACTAACCAAAACCAACAAAATCTATTAAAATTGATTATAACGTATCGGAACCGATTCAAATGACTAAAATAAGTTGAGACTATGTGCAACTAACCGGAAGTTGATTCGACGACTAACCAAAGCTTACCAAACCTATCAAAAATTTATTAAAACGTATTGGAACCGACTCAAGTGACTAAAATAAGTTGAGACTAAGTGAAACTAACCGCGTTAGATAGGAAATTGAAAGACGAATCGAGTGCAAATGTTTTTGAAGTGAATACTTCCTTGGCTACATGAGAGTGATTTTTCAAGGCCGCGTCACGACACGGTTTATGAAATTTTTGTCTCGCAAGAGAGTATGTGATTTTCTCACTTATAGAATCGATAAAAATGAATTCACATCTATCACGTGTACTGTGATATTCGCGGCTTTTTTTAATGTTAATATATTTTTTAAATTATTAATTTTTTGGCGTAATTTTAAATAGTTTAAGTTTTTGATATTGTCTATAAAAATATTTTATTTTATTTCTTCGATAAGTGGAAAAGTGGAGCCTTTATTTTTAATAAAAATAGAAAATAGTAAAATTAAATTAACAGGTTAGTTTGCTTTTCACCCCAATGCACAATAAATAATAATAAAAAAAAAATAAGATTAAAAAAAATAAAAAAAAGCCGCAAGTAGCACAGTACACGTGATAGAAGTCAATAATTCTTTATCGAGTCTCAATTTATTTTCCTTATTTGAGCCGGTTCCAATATGTTATAATCAATTTTAATAGGTTTGATTAGGTTTGGTTACTCGTCTAATCAACTTTTGGTTAGTTTCACTTAGTCTCAACTTATTTTACTTATTTGAGCCGGTTCCGATACGTTATGATCAATTTAACTAGGTTTGATTAGGTTGGGTTCGTCGTCTAATCAACTTTCGATTAGTTTCACTTATTTTAGTCGTTTGAGTTAGTTCCGATACGTTACAATAAATTTTAATAGATTTGGTTAGTTTTGGTTGGTCATCTAATCAACTTTTGATTACTTTCACTTAGTCCCCACTTATTTTATTTATTTGAGCCAGTTCCGATACGTTATAATCAATTTTAATACATTTGGGTAGTTTGGGCTAGTCGTCTAACCAACTTTTGGTTAGTTTCACTTATTTTTGTCATTTGAACCGGTTTCGATACGATAGAATAAATTTTAATATATTGGGTTGGTTTTGGTTAGTCATTCAATCAACTGTCGGTTACTGTCACTTAGCCTCAACGTATTTTACTTATTAGAGCCGGTTTTGATACGTTATAATACATTTTACAGATTTGGTTAGTTTGGGCTAGTCGTCGAATCAACTTTCGGTTAGTTTCACTTAGTCTCAACTTGTTTTAGTCATTTGAACCGGTTCCCATACGTTACAATCAATTTTAATAGATTTGGTTAGTTTGGGTTAGTCGTTCTATCAACTTTCGGTTAGTTTCACTTGTCTCAACTTATTTGAGTCACTTGAACCGGTTCGATACGTTATAATCAATTTTAATAAATTTGGTTAGTTTGGGTTAGTCGTCTAATCACCTTTCGGTTAGTTTCACTTAGTCTCCTTATTCTAGTCATTTGAACAGGTTCCGATACGTTATATTCAATTTTAGATTTGGTTAGTTTGGGTTAGTCGTCGAATCAGCTTTCGGTTAGTTTCACTTAGTCTCAACGTATTTTAGTCATTTGAACCAGTTCCGGTACGTTATAATCAATTTTAATAGATTTGGTTAGTTTGGGTTAGTCGTCGAATCAACTTTCGATTAGTTTCATTTAGTCTCAACTTATTTTAGTCATTTGAACCGGTTTCGATACGTTAGAATCAATTTTAATAGATTTGGTTAGATTAGGTTAGTCGTTGAATCAACTTTCGGTTAGTTTCACTTAGTCTCAACTTGTTTTAGTCTTTTGAACCGGTTCCGATATGTTAGGATCAATTTTAATAGATTTAGTTAGTTTGGGTTAGTCGTCCAATCAGCTTTCTTAGTTTTAAGTTTCACCTCGTCTCATAAAAACTGAATAATTATTTACTAATTCCATAAGAGAGAAAGAGGGAGAGAGAGAGGCATATACTTTATCACTCTTGCGAGACGGAAATTCCAAAACGTGGCGTTACATGGCCTAGAAAAAACACTCTCATGAAACCACTTCACTGCTTCCCTTCAAATGTATGTATTTTAGTATTTATTTGAATTTAATTACCTAATGTTTATTTGTAATTTTCAACTGACCATATTTTTTGTTTGTTTTATATTTCGACCTGTGAATTTACTACACCATATGTACACTTTCCTTGTAGAAATTGCGTATTTGCATTGTTTCAATGTGTTTATTAATTCGTTTTCCTTAACAATCACTAATAATCAGCATAGCATCCGATTTTAACCAATAACCAACAACCTGATAATACGGTACTGTACTTCGAAAATAAAATATCCTTAGTACGGTGCTGGATTCTGTCCCCGGTGAGAGAGCGACAGCGTGACTTTCATCTTTTTCTGTTCCGGGACAATACTTCAAAGGTGCCGGCCGAGAGAGTTCCAGCTGATTGTTATACTAAGCTGTGGTTCAGGAGGCTTTTGAGAAAATGTATTTTAGATAGGTGGTAGGATTTGTTCATTTTATCTTTACATTGCTTGTTTTATATTTTAATGCGTGCGTGAGTGTCTGATTTTATCTTTACATTATATGTATTATGTTAATTTTATTTATACAGTTTTATTCCGTTTTTAACTTTTTATGTAATTAGTATAAGTTTAGTATTTGATATTAGTGTTCTCCTTTATATACGATTCATAACTTTTGGTTTATTCTTATATTTAAGTGGCCTTTATACTTTTATAGCTATTATGTATCTTTTGTAGCATTGATGCTAAATAAATACTTATTATTATTATTATTTCTGTTGGTCTTTTATGTTTTTAGCTAATTCCTGGCTCCAATCCGCCACTTTTAAAAGTTAATGTAATTAACTAACTAAGGCGTTGCCAAATTTTGGGAAGAAACGGAGGGGTAGCCAATAGACCTTCAGTTTACTACCGGTGGAGGATTTAGGAAATCCTACTTTCTAAAACTCTAAGGTGAGTTGTCTCTTTTCTTTTTTCTAATTTATGAAATATAACATCGAATTTCTTTGAGAACTCACCTTGGATTTTTATTTCTTCTCTCTACCGACAAATGACGGTGAATTTATATTTTTTCTCTTTTTAAACCTAGCTCCTTGCTAAACTTATAACTAAATTTGCTTTGTTTATTTTGCTTGTGGCTCGTAATGCTCACTTTGACGAGAGATTTGAGAACAATTGACATTTGGTGAAATGTCGATCAGCTTTGTATTATGATCTTAGCACGTACAGTTTTCTTAATGCATAAATTTGACTTGGGGAGAATTTACATAATTATTAATTCACAATTTTGAAGTAATCATAATTTTCTATCAACTTTTGACTAGTATTTTGCTTATTTTTAGAACTTTTCTCTTAAATAAACTTTTTGCGGACGTTTCATTTATTTTGCACTTATTTAAAGGTGTGCGTAAGTCAGATTTAATCATTTTCTTCTTTAGTATATTTGAGTATCAGATTCGTTGATGAATCTTGTATATTTGATCATAGTTTAATTCTGCATTTACGAATCTTGTATTTTTGATCATAGATTTAATTCTTAAGTGATAGAGTTTGAATTTTTTTGCTGATCTGTTCATTATGTCCCATTTCTTCTTTTGATATCAATTAACATTTTGGTCTAAGACAAGTTTTTCTGTTTGCATATTCTCACGAAAATTAGCCGAAGAGCTTGGATTGATAGTCAAGCATCAACCGAGTGTACCATTGCATGCAGCGTTAGACGTAACAGCTGTACAAGACGTTTTTTAAAGTCCTCTGGTGTTATCCCTACCCATATAGGACTAACAAATAACAGGCAATTGGAAAAAAGGAACGAAGTGAAGAGACGTGTTGAACGTCTAATCTAAGCTAAGTATTCTACTTGCAAACCTAAAAATCGCTGTAAAGACCAGAATCTTTAAGTTTTAACTAATTTTAACCATTGATATTTTAATTGTTTTTATTTTCTCTAAAATCTAACTTACTAATTTAATACCTTAACTCTAGAGGAACTCTGTTCAACAAAGTTGTGATTTAGACTGTTCATTTTAATTGTATTTATTTAAATAAAATTATTGTTTTTAAGAACATCTTTTATTTCCTACAAGAAACGAGATTCTGCAGTTCTCAACGTCTATCAAGTAATTTTTGTTAGTGTTTAAGCTTCTATTGGTAATACTTGACAGTTTCTTTGAGAATTGAGGAATTTCTTGCGCCCATGATTAATACATACTAGCAAGTAGAATTCGAGATCAATCTATACTAGCCGGCAACTTAGTAAATTTCCAAAGACATCAGGAACTTAAACCGTTACAATGTCATTTACTATACATGTCCGACTTTAGTTGGGTGTATGGCAACCCTATTTACCATACTTCATTTTTATCACAACTAGAGAAAATGGAATTATACACAAAAGGAAGGTTTTAATCGACCTTAGTTACTGACACGATCATAAGAATTATTCAAATCGGAGTTACTTACAAATCCTGATCGATTTTAATATCATTGATTTCTTCTTTAATGGTAGCATGCTCAACTAAACCAATAACAGCTTCATCTAAGCTTCTAGAAATATAAAAAATCCTACTTTAAAATGTGTCAGAGAGGTTGTTATTTCATTGTAAATAATAAACAAACACAATAATTGCTTTTTACCTGTGATCTAAATCCTCCTTTACGCTTTCAAAAGTTGTGTTTTCGTATTTGATAGAAGAATGTTTTTTCAGTAAAGAATTTACTTCTGATGGTGTTTCTCTACAACATTCGGCAACATGGCCGCAGATGATGACGCCGAAAGAAACTCCGGTGAAAATTGCAAATATTGTAGAAAATCAGTGGCTAGTACGATCGCAAAATGTGTTAATTGTGAGGGTGTCTTTCATACATCGTGTGCACTTCGAGTAGCAGGGCTGGTAGCCGTAGGAAAAAATAACCAGGTCAAATGCTGCCGAGTGACGGTTGAGGTTATGAATAGTGATTCCCGAATTCTAGAACTTCTTGAGGCCAAGAAAGAAGTTTTGAGAAGCAAGAAAAGTGTAATTTCGGAATTAAAATCGAAAGAGGCAATTTTGTATAAAAACATTAAATTGCTTGAAGGAAAAATTGAAACCCTATTAAAAAGTCAAAGTAATCAATCAAAGGACGGCAACAACGCGGAAACAGCTGTGGTGACGTATGCAGGCAAGGCGCAACAGCAACGTCTCCAATACCAAAATAATGTACCTAACTTTAAATCGCCGTCAATGATGTCAACAAAAACAAAATCTGTTTCTGTTCAAAATCAGCATTCTGTAGCAACTAATCGACAAAATAGCAGAGAGGGCACTCCGCGTGGGACTGCCGCTAGTATTTCTGTGCGAGATGTAAACGCGGCTGTGATGCATGCTCAATAACAAAAATGTATGCAGGATATTAAGCAGCTTGGGGAGGTGCCCAAAGAAAAAGATGAATGGATATTGGCAGGTCGCAAAAACAATCGTCGTAGAAGGTTTGTTGTAGGAAGAAGGGCTGAATCAACCAGTGAGAAATAATTCCAAGGTACACATCCCTTCATGTGACCAGACTGGCCCCACATACTAAACCAGAAGACCTAAAAAATGAATTATTAGACAAGTTTCCGGAAGTATCCTGTGAGCTGTTACAATCCAAACACCCTGAGGTGTCCACATCAATGAAGTAACGATTAATCACGAAAATTTTAGAAAAGCATGGAATAAAGAGGCCTGGCCAAATGGGGGTGTTGTATCTCGGTTTTTCAGCAAGAGGAGGGCGCCACTGGAGCAATAGGAGGGCCCTCTAATAAATATACTGTTAAAAATTGTTACCAAATGCCAACAGATGCTTTAAAACCTGGTCATTTGTCAATATATTATCAGAATGTACGTGGTTTAAGAACCAAAACTGATATCCTCGATACTGGAGCTATAACGGAAAACTATGATGTAATTGCCTTCACTGAGACATGGCTAAATGATAATATATATGACTCCGAGCTTTTTGATGCCAGGTATACAGTATTTCGGAAAGGCAGAGAGGACCACAGGCAGAGGGGCGGAGGTGTTCTCTTAGCACTGGAGAAAGAGCTACCTTATGAAGTTTTAAACACCGACTGCGATAGTGATTGTCTAGTACTTAAATTAAATTTTAAACATAATCCTGTATATTTGTCTGTTGTCTATTTTACTCCAAATTCTGATGTAGTATTGTATGAAAAGTATTTTAGTTTGTTCGAGGATATTTTGTTGTTGAATAATTGTAATGTGATACTGTTAGTTGATTTTAATCTACCTCATTTTAATAGTAATAATACAGATTGTGATAAGAGTGTCTTGATGCAACAATTTCTTAATATGTACAACTTAAACCAAGCAAATAATGTCCCTAATTTTATGAACAGATTTTTAGATCTTGCTCTAACAAATATGGAAAACTACAATGTCTCTAGATCCACTAGCCCATTAATTCCTGAAGATGCATATCACCCCAACTTAAGTTAAGTATCAATGTGAAGAAAAAAAACATTATGAGATGGTTAATAAAAAATCGTACACATACAACTATACCAAAAGTAACTACTGAAACAGACCGACCCTAGGTATGCGAATTAACAAAGAAAAATTCTAAAATAATGAAATTTACCGACAAAATTGGAATACACTCAGTATTATAATAAGCTTTAAAAAACGCCCATTTCATGCAATCGTACCAAATAAGGGTCGAGAGGCAGGTAGAATGGGGACGCGCGCCGGGAATCCGGACTAACACCCGACGCGAGACCGATAGGTACGTCTTTGTCTAATGCAGTGGTTAAATGTGTGGGATTGGAATGTTTGATATTTTCTTGTCGCACTTACAGAGTTAAATGGGATCATTTCCATATAAAAACGCGACAAAAAAGCACGGATAGGCAGAAGAAACCTTCTCTTTAACCTTATACCTTCGCCTCGGCTGAGTGGTTTTCCCTATATACCTTCGCTTTCGGCTGAGTGGTTTTCCCTATATACCTTCGCTTTCGGCTGAGTGGTGTCTTTACAATCTTAACCTTATTCCCGTAACCAATTTCTTAAATAATTAGTATCTGTCTTAACGATGAAACGAAGAGCCAACAAACGTAGTGCCGCAGGCACTAGTTCCAGGGGAGAAGAACCTGCTTCTTCGTCCATAGGTAAATAATGGGTTTATATTTTTTAAATGGATATACTACAAGACTTTGTTTAAATAATGTTTTTTTATACTCAAAAGTAAAGGGAAAGGGTACAGCTGTACCCTTTCCCTCCAACTCCAATCTACTGTACATAGTACAGTAGATTGGAGTTCGGTGAAATGCGTTCTTTTGTTTGGGACGTATTCCTGCAATCGGTGGTGTACAAAATAAATCTATTAATCAAACTAAACTTCTTTATTATAAATCAATAACAAGATGGGCTATTGTTAGTAAGAACTTTAAATAGGTATTCCCCAAAATGGTACAAATAAAGAAATATAAAACAGGGACCTACTGCGTCGACTGATGCCTTCGTCCCGCCCCCCAAAAGAACCTGATGACGTAATTCCGTGGGGAATCCCATACGTCCTGGTCAAGATTTTACCGATTTTGCTCCCTACTTGTTACTAACTTAGGTATCAATTCCTTAAGGTGTGTAAGTATACCAGGTGGTATGTACGAGGACTTCTAGAGTAAATGTTGCGAAATTACCGAGCATTGAGCACAGTGTAAGGGCATGCCTTTTGGATTTTGATACCTAACTCCCTTGCAAAATTGTCACCACTTGTTTTATGTTTGAGGGTCAAATGAAATGATGCAATGCAAAATAAAATGTAATTAACTAATTATACATTGGTTTATATGATAATGGTTTATTGAAATTTTGTCTCAATATCGACATTTTCCTGTCTATTAAAGAAAATAAATATATTAAATGGTCTATCATTGTTTTATTGCCAGTATTATCTGGTACCAAGGAAGACAAGACTTCTACTTTAGGAATCTGCTACTACACAACGTCAATTAAACAGGGTCTGAGCCGACAGTAATATTATTTATTATCATTATTGTTACGATCACGTCCAACAAAGTTGCTGTCTTTTGGGTGCAAAAGGGTGTACCCGGGTCAGTGGCGTTTCATTACTTAACTCTTTATTATTTATTAGCCGCATGTGACTGGTACGAAATGTTGAAATGTAAAGATGTTGATATGGGATTTAATGTGTTCTAGTTTCTCAAAAAAAGCTTTTATAATTTAATTAAAAGTTATTTAACAGGAAGAAGTAACAGAGTTAAAATTGGTAATTGTTTGTCAGATCAATATATTTCTAGTTCAGAAATACCTCAGGGTAGTAAACTGGGGCCCCTGCTCTTTCTATTGTTCATTAATGACCTACCTGATTGTGTCACTTCGTCTGAAAGTCTAATTTTTGCTGATGATTTTAAGTTATTTAAAGCAATTTCTGTTAATGATGATACTGTCAAGTTGCAAAGCGATATGAATGCAATTTCTGAATGGTTTAAAAACAATAAATTGTCGTTAAATGTTAAAAAACGTGCAGTTGTCACATATACTCGAAAAACAAATTATGTTGTTGAGGACTACTTCATTGGCAGTGCCAAAATTGACAGAAAAAGAGTAATCAGGGATTTGGGAGTAACTTTTCAATCAAATACAAAGTTCAATTTGCACTACACTAATGTAGTTAACAAGGCCCATCGATCTCTGGGTTTTGTAACAAGGAACAGTAAAAATTTCAAGATCGGTAAAATTATTAAATTCTAAAAATGCACTTGTGAGACCACATATGGAATATTCTTCAAGCGTCTGGTCTCCTGTAGCAATATCACATTCTGACATGATTGAAAAGGTACAAAAACGCTTTTTAAGATTTTTGTATGTAAGAAAAAAATGGAGAGTATCCATATATGGTCTCATATAGGACGATGTTAAAAACATTTGAGTTTCAGATGCTCTCTACTATACTCTATTTCGAAATGATGCGAAGTAATAAATCATTTTCTGATGGCTGATACATAGGCGTACATAATTACGTACATATACGTACATATTTTAAACGTTTACCTGTCCTAATACTCGGACTTTCCCAGCATTGTATTTATCACACTTAGGTTTTTTTATTACTATTGTAAACATTCAAATTTGACGATTTTTTGTATGCATACCCCAAAATTTAAGTAATTGTAATTTTTCAGTTATATTTGTTCTTCCGAAGAAGACACAGTGTGTTTGTTTCATTTCATAGTTTGAATTAAAATGGCTAATTCAGTTTTCTCTCCAGTGAAACGAGCGAGCAAATGTCCATTTTCTGTTAACGAAAAGAATAATATTCTTAATGTATATGACGCCCTCAAACATCAGAATCCTCTGTATAGCGTTGATACTGTGGTGGAAATGTGTTCGCAAATGACGGGTGTTTCAAAAACGTCGATATATAAATTAAGGTGTGAACGAAAAAGTGGAGCTGTAAAACCACCTATACCATCTTCAGGAAAAAAGACGGTGCCTATCGATGAAGACTACAAACTTATAATTAGAAGAACAGTATATTCCTTTTATTTTAATAAGGAAATACCAACCATCGACAAAATTTTAGGAGCCTTGAAGCAAGACCAAAATATGTCTCCAACGATAAGCAGGAAGAAGTTGTGGACAACTTTAAAACAAATGAATTTCAGCTGGGAAAAACAAAGCAGAAAATCGCTCCTAATCGAAAAAGATGTAATTATTTGCTGGAGGAGACATTACTTAAAAAAAAGATAAAGCAGTTTCGAAGTGAGAATAGAAAGATTTATTATCTGGACGAAACATGGCTTAATGAAGGATATACGGTTGGGAAGATTTGGCAAGACAAAAATATTTCAAGTTTTCGTCAAGCATTCTTAGAAGGCTGGTCCACCGGACTAAAACCACCATCTGGGAAAGGAAAGCCACTGATTATTACACACCTTGGAAGTGTTGATGGTTTTGTTGAGGGCGGTTTGTTAATGTTTGAGTCAAATCATTCTGGCGATTACCATGAAGACATGAATGGCGATGTGTTCGAAGAATATTTTGAACAAATGTTAGATCTCATTCCACCTAATTCTGTGATAGTGATGGACAATGCGAGTTATCATTCCAGAAAAGTTGACAGAATATCAACTAATTGATGGAGAAAAGCGGATATTATTCAGTGGTTTAGACAGAATAACATACCATTTGATGAAAGTATGGTGAAAAAGGAACTGTTGTCCATAGTGTCTTCAAATAAAGCTCCTTTCACCGAGTATGTAGTTGACAAAATTGCACAGAAACGAAATATTACTATTCTTCGTCTGCCTCCGTATCATTGCGAATTAAATCCCATTGAACTTGTTTGGACCCAAGTAAAAAGTTATCTAGCAAGGAGAAACACGACGTTTAAAATGAAAGATGTTAAAATTATCTTTGAGGAATCTTTAAAAAATGTCGATTCTGAAAAATGTAAAAAAGTGTATTGAGCATGTTATAAAAGAAGAAGAAAAAATGTGGAAACTAGAACATTTAATTGACCTAATTGTAGAACCTTTAATTATATCCTTGGAACATGACGAAGATTCGACGGATTTTTCTGACGACGAAAATGATATACCATAGTTCTCTACATAACTGTTTACACAAAATCGCAATTCTTATACCTTATTATATAAATATTATATGTGATAAAATGTTACAGTAATACTAACTGTTTTTGAATATACATAAATAAGTGAATAAATAAAAGTACTTAGGTAAAACAGGTATTTTAAATTAAATAACCAAACGTACGCTACTGCAGGTAGAAAATGGCCCCTTTGCTAATAAAGCCTATTGTTTGCAGCGGGATTGCCATACAAAACAGGGTGGAATGGTTAAAATATAATACAGCAGGCTATAACAGCTGTGGCTAAATATTTAGAAATCACAAAAATTTATTTGACCACTCTGTTAGCGTTTTGCATTTATGAGTAGGTTTTATTACTCCGCACCATTTCGAAATAGAGTATAGAAGGGATATTCAAGCTGTTATGTTTATATACTATGTTTTAACACATATGAAATACAAAAACTGTGATTTTATTAATTATATTTTGATTAAGATACCAAAGACTAGGTTAAGAATAACTAACAAAGATTTATTCTATATAAATAATGGCAACACCACTTCCCCAATAAATAATATGCTAAGGACTTGTAATAACATTTTGAATGTGCTAGATGTGGACATTTTTAATATTGAGGCAAATAAATTTAAGAAATTGCTTGAGCATCACGACACAGGTTAGAGTGCAAAATAAAACAGATTTAACTGTTAATATTATAGGTGTATTTTGACATTTTGTGTTTTAGGTTTAGTTTTATTTTCTCATTGATATTTTATGGTATTTGTTAGTATTTTTTTCTTCCACTTTATGTTAGTTTACATTTAATTACTATTTTATAGTGTTTGTAAAAATTGTCTGAATAAATAAAAATACATGCCGATGAGTTTTGATTTAACTTACAAATAAACATATTTTTTGAATAATACTCATGAGCTTTATTCTACGATTTTTAGTAAAACATTCTCTATGGAAGTAGAAAATCAACACAGAATATAAATTAGTCAAAAATGTTTGCCACTTTATACTGGTGACAATCTAAATTTGAAAGACGATATTGTTGCATATAAAAAGCTATTCATGGGACATTACTAGTGATGGGCATAACCGAATTATTTTGATAACCGAATTATTTGTATTCAAATACTATTAATAACCGAATGATTATTTGAATAATCATTCGAATAAATTCAGGTTAGCGATCGCAGCCGGTTAGGAAGTAGTTTCAGCGTCATCGGCATCTTATTCGTAACTCGTAACTGCTGTAATTGTCTTGGGTTAATAATAAATAAGTAAATAACAATAGAATACGAGTAAATATTTGATTACGTAATATTATTGAACAAAATATAATAAGCAGCATCCGTAACTTCGGTGACACGCTGCAGCGCCTCAGCATTTATGAAATAATCAGAGCTAATAGGATCTCTTATTTTAGCAAACGTAATACAGCAACACTTTTTAATGTTCAACTCCAGTCCATTTAAAGTAGACCACACAAACACATTATTGATATCGGACTGCAATAAACCACAATCTCTCACACCGTTTACTTCCCTAAATATTTTCAGATCATCAGCAAACATTAGGTAATTCGATTTTTTTATAAAAAGAGAAATGTCATTAACAAACAGCAGGAATAACAATGGCCCGCAATGGGAGCCCTGAGGAACCCCCGAGGTAACAGCAATCTCCCTCGAAACAAAATTATTAATTTTAACACACTGAACACGCTCCCTTAGAAAGCTACCAAACCATCTACAAATGCTAGTACCAAAACCCAATGCACCCATCTTAGCTAACAGCAAAGAGTGGTCCACCCTGTCGAATGCCTTTGTGAAATCAGTGTATACACTGTCAACCTGAAGTCTTTTCCCAAAGGCATCCAGCAGATGATCCTGGAATGTCATCAAATTCGTCACTGTTGAGCGGCCCACCAAAAAACCGTGCTGTTCCTCAGAGATTAAACCCCTACACTCCCATGCCAGAAATTCAGTAACAAGTGCGTCAAGCAGCTTTGGCAGTGCAGACTGTATGCAAATCCCCCTATAATTAGCTATATTGCTACGATCATCAGACTTAAAAATTGGAGTGATAAATGAATTTTTCCAAAAATTTGGAAAAGTACCAGTTCTTAAGGCTCCCCTTCAATCTAGCGTATACCATGTTTTGCAAGGGTTTGGCCTGGACCAAATGCTGTGAATACCGTTTAACATTTTCTTGCAATTTTTTTTTTATTTGTTAGAATACATATCAATGCATACTTGTAACTATATTTCCGTTTCCAAAATGAATCTAAAATGGTTCAAATCTATAGATAAAAATAACCTAAAAAAGGCATTTTTCTGTGTAATTTTCAGAACCTTAAACCTAGTCGAATCGGTCTTAAAACCAATTACAAGCATGTCCTGAACCTTCCTTAACACGATGAAGCAAAAATCGTTCCAAAATTTTAAAAAATGTGGCTGCAATTTACTCCCGCCCGAGCGTCTACAAATGCATTTTTAATCATTTTATCTAGCCATAAGGTAGCGCCTCGACGCGAGTTTTATTGTAGGTACTAGGGTAAGTAAGCCAGAGATGGATTTGAAATATTTGGACGGTTAACATATTATTCTTGCTGGCGCTTAGCAAATTGTATTGTTTGAAGTTAGTACTTATTATAATATATATAATAATTTGATATGCTATGGAGTGTGAAGTATCGGATTAGGAACTTGAGGGTTTCTTTAACACTCAAAGGTGTTAAAGTTTTACTTAAAAACGACACTATAGTGAACGAACATAAATCATTTATTAATATAGTTAAGTACATAAATAAATTTAACAACACTATTTTTTTTTTAAATTAATAAGTGCATAAATAAATTTAACACTATTTAAAAAAAATTAAAAATATTCTACTTATTGGTTTTAACAGAAATATTCCGGATGGGTATATGTCTTGATCTAGGATAAGTTTGATCAAAAGTCATTTCATATAAAAAGTAGAAAGATGGTTTTTCAATTTTTCCCAGAAAGCTTCATCTTTAAAAATAATCCCATTCTTTGTTCCGAAAGGCGTCCAAACGGCAAAACAACAATACGTCCTTTTCATAATAAATAATTGTCCCTGAATTTGATAGTACCATTTACGATTCTTGTTGATAGTTTCATCTTTTGTCCAAAAAGTAAATTATTTCTTATCTTCTATCGCTCGATCTGGGGTAGGGCAAGGGGTAGGGTCTTTGGCTGCATATATTGGAATTTTATTTATATCACTCCTTTCTCCTCTATGTGACCATCAGGGGAAGCGGCTTCCCTATTATCCTTTCTAATCCTCTAAGAGCCTTTTGCTCGTTTTCGTTGCCCCAATTCGTACTTAAAGAAAAAAAATCTTAGGATAAAGAATTTTTTCCACCAACTTTTGTGTGGCCCCATTATTTCCGACACCAAATTTTGTACATACTTCGGCAAAATTAGAGGCTGTTATTCTTTTTCTGCGTTCTAAATGCCATAAATCTGAATTTGTTTGATCCCGTGTTCCAACTTCTATTAATTTCAACTCGTCTTCAGATTTAGAGAGTCTTTCCAGAAAATTATGTTTTTCTTGCTTAAGGTCGTCTAAGCATCTGGTTTCTGACATTCGTCCCCATATCCTTTTTTATCTACAGAATTTGATTTCGAAAACAGTTTTCGACGAACTCTTCTCTTATATGATTTACCAAATTAATTTTTTTTTGAAAAGCTAGATGGACGAATATCTTCTTGCAAGTATTTTTTTATGATGTAAATTGGTTTTTTGGTATTGACAGACTATAACACTTTCGGGATAATTATGTTATCTATCTGAAAAATTATGTAATTTTTCAGATAGATCTAAAAAATAGATTGTTAATTGATATTGATTATTAACTTGTCAAAACCCACCTGTCATTTTTAAATCGGCATAAATTGTGTCTGTGGGTTTGTTCTCTTTTTAACAAAAGTAACCGATTTGGCGACAATTCCTGTGTTCGCCAAATACGTGACTAAGGGAATTGTCTATGTCCATTCTTAGTAATTGAATTTTTTCATTTAATGGTAGTTGTTCATCCTTTCTATGGGCTATGGCTCTTGTTATGGCAAACCTAAGTCTGAGTTGTTTTTTCTATAACCATAAAAATATCTAATGCCCGGTTTCTGAAGTACCAGATATCTATTGTATTGTATTGTATTGTATGAAGCCTATAATTACTATGGTTACAATTGTATTAACAATCGTTGTCATAGGAAATATTTGAAACTGTGCATAAGTGATTTGGTACATGTTTAGCGTTGGAGATAAATTATACGCTTATTTTAATTTACTCGTGAATTTGAAATACTTTTAGTTTTGGCAGGGCCGAACATCAGCAGAGAGTTAGAGATTTATTCTTGAGAATCTAAATTACAACAGTAAACGAAATATACGATATCAGCAAAAATATGAAATATACAGAGCTCTCTACCTAGGGTTGTGTAACTAATCGCGGACCGAAGAATACTGATCTTTTATTTTACCTTAAGACCGAAAATAGGCTTGCTTTGCAACGTACTCGCCGGTGTGTACTTTCCCAGCAAAAAATGCCCATCGAGCGTAGTTCTTGAAATATAACAGCTGGCTTGAATTGTAAAGAATCCCAGGAAGGAAACCTTAATAATAATAAATATAAAAAGGACCAAAGAGAATTGGGCCCGATATTGTGGTAAAAACCCACAGCTGGTTAATGGGGGCAGTAGGTAGAAAACTCTGCGATAACAAAATATAGTCAACTATCTTATAAAAG